>AWOL01S0049117.1:0-21534 GCA_000715115.1 Nicotiana otophora | reverse complement strand
AATGATATTGATTATAACAATTTTGAGATTTTAGAATTATCTAGGAGAAAGAGGATGGGTTGTTGGGTGTAGAAACACCATTAATAAAGGTTATGATGATTTTTGCCCACCAAGTGTTTGATAAAATATCTAAGTGACTAAAACATGAGCTTTATTGCTAATATTTGTTCCTCTTGATATATCCATAGTGTATTGTTGAAAGAGGCAACGAACGTCGTGATACGCTTAAAAAGTACAAAGTAAAGGTATGTGAGGCAAAGTCTCTATGTTTGTGAATGTTTATGAATCTCCCTTCGTCTCATTCTTTATGAGTATTACGAATTACATTATAAAGTAATTATGCCTCAATTAGATGAAGAGTAGTAGAACTTTTGTTCTCTAGATAACATAGTTTCATAATTAATTCAATATACCATGAGACTCAATTATGATATATCAATTTATTATGAATACATGTCTCAGTCCAGCATCATTTGGGCCTGATGCCGCAATTTATGCTTCATGAATCTGTGGTCCTGAGGCCCCTGTTTATGCTTTATGTATCTTTGGGCAAGAGATCGCAGTTATGTATATGCATACTTTGACCCGAGGCCACAGCTTGTGCATATATATATTGAGAAGATGGTAGAACATGTTGTAGAAAAGTCTTCTCAGAATGCAGGACCCATCAAAGCCTTGTAGAACAGGTTAGCAAGCTTGCACTACGATATTTGTCCGCTGGGTACTTCTCTTTTCCATTTCTTCCAGCTGCAGCAGAAATAGATGGTGTCTTTAAGAGAACAAATACACCACTTGAAAAGTGATCACTTTGTGCCCTAGAAACCGTGAAGTCCTCATGTCACTTCTCTTCCTCCCATAAGTACATTCTCACCCCAAAGATATTCCCCTCATCGGCTTGATTATCCTTTTTCTAGCTTTTTCTCTCCCCAAAGAAAAAGCCATATAGCTGCTCATAACCCATTTGCTCAAACTATTAAAGAACCCAAATTTGACATTGCCAAATTAGTTTGGGAAGGTAAAGATGCGCTCGCAGCCTTGAAACACCTGAAAAGAAGAGGGAGGTAGGAGAAAACTCAAAAACTGCCAACTCAAAAAATGCCAACTATGAGAACCTCATGATCTCTACCATCCAAATACCAAGCCTCTATGTTGCTGAACCACATAGTGATTTATAGGTGGTAACATCTTAAGGGTATGATACCCAACAAATAGAGCAACTTATTTATGTTTCTATCCAAGAAGTTCCAACACATGATAGTTCCGAGGTAAGTACTATTTCCTCCCATTTTCATGAATCAGCCGAAGCCAGAGGTTTCCGAAGTTGAAGATGATTATTATGGGATGACTTATGAGCCAATTCTGTGAAGGAGATATGATTCGTCAACAACCAAATAGGTAGGTACTGGTTTCCTACCTTTACCTTTGATGATATAAAAGTCTCAAGATTGCCCCAAAGAATCCAAGATTTCTACACTTCGAAGGTGACCAACAATTTTGCAGAGCGAGAAACTTACATAATTCTATCAGAATTCACTTTTCACCATTAAGGTATTCTTCGAGACTGGTGGAATTCCCTTGGGTAGTAGGACAATAATGCTTTCCTTACTTCCCAAAATTTTACTTTTAACATTAGAATCTTGCATGAAGTTTTGTGCTGCTATGCTGGACAAAGGCATGTAAAACGTTGAAGACAACTTTTTTAAATGAAGTGTCTGTCTTTCGAAAGAGATATCATTGACAAACATTTCCTGAAAAAAATGGAAAAATTCCTTTTTGGGCTGGGTGGGGATGTCAATCTAAAATAAGAATTTGTATCACCTCTACCAAAGATGTTGGCTGGTCGAACCATGATATCATATAAGATAAATACCAGTCAATAACTGCTACAAATATTAGTTACATTAGGCAAGTAATTTGTTATGCTCTTGATGATATATGTGCAAAAAGATCTACTCTAAAACAGACAATGATGAATGATCCAACACTTGATAGAGCTTGCCTATGTCGGAAATGATCATATGAAAGAATGATTTCTCATGCGAGGCGCCAAGGAAGAAGTTCCAAATATTCAGGTTTCTAAAATTCTCAAGCGACAGGTCGAAGTTCAGAAGGAAAAAAATACTTTAGAAGGGGAAGGCAGGGTAATGCAAGAGGAAATAGAGCATGTTTTATTTGTAATAAAATATGACATTTTGCGAGGAATTTCCTGCAATCGAAGCAGTGTATTAGACTTCTCTCGAAATTACAGACTACACATGCTTTCATTTCAGCAAAGATAACGATCATGAATCCATTTTCTCACTTGAAGATGAGCCCATACAGGAGAGTATATTTTCCCTGGATGTTTATGAAGAATATCGTGATGATCATTACCAAATTTCAAAACCAAAGCCGAAGGTGAAAGAAGAGATCCACAGCATCATGGTGATCCCGTAAGTAGAAATCAAAGTCTATACATCCAAGTGGTAGAAACAAACACATGTCATAGCTTTCGACCATTCTCACCTTAAAAAGACAATCAAGACTACTTTTTCTTTCCATATGATACATCCCATGTACCACTCTCCCTGTGGATATAATCCAGAGTATTTCTTTGAATGAATAGATGAAAGCATGTCCGACCATGGAATGGATTGTGCACTTTGACATCGAAGGTAGAAATGTGTAGTGGTTCAAGGTTCCTTTCACATGTTACTGCCCATGGGAAATTGAATGTTCCTGCTAAGAATGCCTTGAGAAGCTAGAAGAATACTATCGGGTGCCCATAAAGTAAAACAAGAAGGCAAGAAAGAAAAAGTGTAAATCATCTGCAGAATACCTTTGAGAAAGGTATGAAAAAGGCAACCCATCACATGGTTTGCTCAGCTCCCATGTAAGTATAAATACCTTGTCAGCTATAACCCTCGGGAATGGTCAAAATGTCCAAAGAAAATGCCATGCCAATCACCCTAGATGGTAAGATGACGAGGTAGCCACTTTTTCCAACAATCCTGAAATACTAATGTATGGCTGTTAGCAGCGGATATACCCATGATTTTGCACCTCTTGAACATTTTAGTAAATATGGTGTAGATCATACCCCCAAAATCCCCAAAAAGAATGTTATTTTGTCCTCAGGAGAAAAACCACCATCTAGTGACATTGAAGCAACAATCAATTGTCAGTCTGAATATTCTATTTCCCAAAATAGAATCTTGAACAACATTGATAGCACTGTTAAAAATATTTTACACACTAAGAATAAAATGCTTAGAGATGTGGAAAATGAGAAAAAGGTAGAACGGCTTGTAGGAAAGTCTTCCCAACATGCAGGACTCATCAAAGCCTTGGACCACAGGTTAGTAAGATGTCAGTATGATAATTGTTCGTCGGGTACTTCTCTTTCCATTTATTCCAGAAAGTGACGGTGTCTCTAAAGTGATGTTGTCTCTAAACAACTACACCTCTTGAAAAGTGATCACCGTGTGCCGATGAAACCCATGTGTCCTCAGGTCACTTCTCTTCCTCCCACAAGTACATTCTCAACCCAAAGCTATCCCCCTCCTCAGCTAGATTATCATTTTTCTATCTTTTCCTCTCCCCAAAGAAAAATCCATATAGTTGCTCATAATGAATTTTGTCTAACTATTAAAGAACCCGAATTTGACATCGCAAAGTTAGTTTGGAAAACAAAAATGCATTTGCACCCTAAATNAAACAAAAATGCACTTGCATCCTAGAGACACCCAAAAAAGAATAGAGATGTTGTAGAAAGCTAAAATAATGCTAACTATGAGAACCTCAAGATCTCTACCCTCCAAACCCCAAGCCCCTATTTGCCCAACCACAGAGAGATTTAGAAGAAGTAACATCTCAAGGGTTCGATACCAATAAAAAAGAGGAGCTTACTGATGATTCGATCCAACAAGTTCTAATAGAGGATAGTTCCGAGGTAAGTACTAATTCCTCACAACTTTCTTCAAAAGAGGAACTTCCCATGTACATGAATTAGCCCAGGGAGTCAGAGGTCTTTGAAGTTGATGATGATCAAGATGGGAAGACTGGTGAGCCCATTCCAGAAAGGAGATATGATTGCTCCGCAACCAAACAGATAATCAAGAATGATCCAACACTTGATAGATCTTGCCGCATGTTAGATTTAATCATCGCAATGAATGATTTCTCGTGCCAGGCACCAAGGAAGAAGTTCAAAAGATTCAGGTTGCAAAACTTCTCAAGCGACAGGTTCGAATACAAAATACTTCAGAAGGAGAAGGCCAGGCAATGCAAGGAGAAATAGAGCACGTTTTATTTTAAATAAAATATGACATTTTGCGCGGAACTACCTGCAGTCCAAGCACGTTTTATTTTCTCACTTTTCTCACTTGAAGATAAGCCCACAAGTGAGACTCTCTCTTCCCTGGATGTTTATGAAGAATATGGAAATGATCATTACCAAATTTAAATACCAAAGCCAAAGGTGAAAGAAGAGATCCAAAGCATCACAGTGATCCCGCGAGCAGATATCAAAGTCTACGTATCCATGTGGGACAAACAAACACATGTCATAGCTTTCTTTGACTCGGAAGCAGCCTCCTCACTCATTAATCATGCAGTCTTACAATATGAGTAATGGGTGTCGTACTTCAAGAATTTCAATACAAAATGAAATGGAATTCTGACCGGAATTGTCATTACCAAGCACCCGATCACCATTGAAGTGTTCCTAAGACTGAAGTACATGAGCAAATTGATTGAGTCACATGTCTCAGGTATGGATTTGATTATTGGTTTTGACATTTACAGGGTTTTGCAGGACAAATACCAGATTAAACCCAATGGTATAGCATTCAAAAAGCAATTCAAGCCGTATTGTGTAGTTCTAAAGTTCCAGCTCACAAAAGAAAATCAAGTCAGGGAAATCGAAGCACAAATCACACAACACTCATGTGTAGAATCTCACATTGAATTCTTAACAGAATGTGACAATCATTATGAAAAATGAAGAGTTCTTCATTAAGCTACCTTTTTGAAGAAACATGATAATATCAATCCTCCACTGGCAAGTCACTCTGGT
Source organism: Nicotiana otophora (assembly GCA_000715115.1). Classification (NCBI taxonomy): domain Eukaryota; kingdom Viridiplantae; phylum Streptophyta; class Magnoliopsida; order Solanales; family Solanaceae; genus Nicotiana; species Nicotiana otophora. The sequence goes on along the minus strand of AWOL01S0049117.1, from coordinate 16,478 downwards.
ATGAATACAGACCACTTTCAGCTTGCAAAAAAGGAGTGTCGAGAGCTAGTGGATTTTGATCTCATTGTGCCATCAAATTCACAATGGGCGTGATAAGCATTTTATGTTAACAAAAAAGCAGATCAAACATGAGGTAAATTGAGATTGGCAATCAAATACCAACAACTCAATCATTATCTTTTGGATGACTAGTTTTTCATCCATAATTAGCTCACCCCTTTATCCGAACTTGTCTAAAAAAAATATTATTCTATGTTTGATCTCAAATCAGGCTTTTGGCAATTGGGAATCCACCCGGATGATAGAGAAAAAATGGTTTTTTTATTCCCGATCACCATTTTTAGTGGAAAGTCGTGCCTTTCAGTTTAACACCTGCTCCATCTTTATTTCAAAATTCCATGATGAAAATATCTCAGTCCATCCTTCACACATCACTTATTTATATTGATGATATTTTACCATTCAGTGATACTTGGGAGGAGCATATAAATTTGCTCAATCATTTTGCATCTTTAATGCGAAAAAATGGCATCATCCTTTTAGCCAAAAAAAATGGTTTTTGCAAAAAAAGAGATTGAGTTTTTGGGCATGAATTATTCCCATGGAGAACATGCCTCATGTCCTCATATTTCTAAAGAACATCTCAAGTTTGTGAGAGATTTTATTCCTATTTTTATACATATATTTCTCCTCTCACAGAAATGTTGAAGCAAAATGCCCCGCCATAGGGTAAGGATCAAAACGATGTAGTGAGAAAAAATAAAAGAGATGTCTCAAAGTGTCAGAATCTTTGCACATTTCCTTGTATGGAAATAAAATATTGTGCACAGATGCCAGTAATGAATATTGGAGCGCAAATTTATTTGAGGAAGAAAGTGTTCAGAGAAAAATATATGGTTACGCTAGTGGAAGATTCAAGGATGCTGAACAACTCTATCATTTAACGTTCAAGGAGATTCTTGCAGTTAAAAATGGTATTAAAAAGTTCAATTTTCTTCTAATTCACTAACAATTTCTTATACAAATTGTTATGAAGGCTTTTTCGAGGATGATCCAGTTGAATCCAAAGGTTATTCCGAACCCGTAAATTCTTGGATGGGCTGAATGGTTTTGTCCATACAAGTTTCAGGTCAAGCACTTGAAAAGTAAATATAATGTTTTAACTGATTTTATATGAAAAATTGATTAAAATGTGAAATAAAGCTTTAAAACTCAACTAACTAGACTTTGGCCAACATTTTGAGAAAATGTAGTCAGATCAGTGTTTTGATAACTCCGATAGGTCCGTATCGTGATTTGGGACATGGGTGTATGCCCGGATTCGAATTCGGAGGTCCCTAGCTCAAATTATCACTATTTAACGGAAACTAGAAATTTAAAGGCTAAAGATTTCCAAAGTTTGACCACGGATTTGACTTTTCACGTCTGAAACTCACCCGAGCCCCCGGGGCTCCACACAAAACATCCACACAAGTCTAGAAACATCATATGATCTTTCTCGCGAAATTATCGCAAATTCAAAACACCAAAATAACATCCAAAACCACGAGTCGGACACCAAAACACATAGAATTCACGATGAAGCTCAAAAACCGGTAAAATCACTACCAAGCATCTGATTCCTATCAAACCAGCTCTGAATGACACCTAACATTGCACAGAAGTTCAAAATGCGAAAACAGACGTAATCCAAGTATCAAAACTAAAATCCGAACCCGATAGCCACAAAGTCAACCTATGGTAAAACCTATGAAATTTCTAAGCTTCCATATTGCCAACTTTCGGCAAGAAGAACCAATTCAACATAGGAACCTCCAAATCCAATTCCGAGCATATGCCTAAGTCCAAAATCACCATAAGAACCTATTGGAACCATCAAAATGCCGTTACGTGGTCATTTTCAAAAAAGTCAAACCTCGGTCAACACTCTTAACTTAGGTTCCAAACGAAGAACCAAGCATTCCAAATCAACACAAAACCTTCCCGAAACCCAACCAACTCTCCCCGCAAGTCACGAAACCAAAAATACATATATGGGAAGCTTCAAAAAAGACAAACGGGATCAAATACACTAAACAGTTGGTCGAGTCATTACATTCTCCCCCTCTTAAACAAACGTTCATCCTCCAACAAGTATAGAGACATAAGCGCGTGAACAATTGATACTAACGCAAAATCTTGCATCGAGTAGTTATTCTCGTAATGCTTAAACTCACAATATATTGCATAAGAACCCGATTGTGAAGGTAAAACAAAAACTCGATGGGGCCCCATTCTTAGTCAATCTAGTTAAAGGAGCTGCGATGGATGAAAACCTTTCAACGAAACAACAATAATACCTAGAAAAACCTAGAAAACTACGGAGCAGTAGAATGTCAAGGCCAACTCTGAACTTCCTTAATCTTCTTCATAGCCACCTTAATCCCCTCAGTACACACCACGTGACCCAAGAACGACACCCAATCTAGCCAAAACTCGCACTTATAGAATTTTGAATATAACTTCTTCTCCCTCAAAGTCTGGAGCACGATCCTTAAGCGCTACTCATGCTTCTCTCGGCTGCGGGAATACAACAGTATATCATCAATAAATACAATGATGAAGGAATCGAGATACGACTGACACACTCTTTTCATCGAGTGCATAAAAGCTATTAGGGCATTGGTCAGCCCGAAAGACATCACAAAGAACTCGTAGTGACCATAGCAGGTCCTCAAAGCCGTATTCGATATATCCGACGCCCGGATCCTCAACTAATGGTGCCCCGATCTCAAATCAATCTTTAATAATACCCTAGCACTATGCAGTTGATTAAATAAATCATCAACACTTGGTGGTTGGTACTTGTTCTTAACCATAACCTTGTTCAGCCGCCTGTAGTCAATACACATCCTCATAGAGCAATCTTTCTTCTTCACAAATAGAATTGGGGCACCCCAAGGTGAGACACTTAGTTTGATGAAATCCTTATCGAGTTTTTTCTCTTCAAGATGTTCCTTCTACTCCATCAAGTCCACTGGTGCCGTGCGATAAGATGGAATAGAGATGGGCTGAGTGCCCAACACAAGGTCAATACAAAAATCTATATCCCTATCGGGTTGCATGCCCGGTAGGTCTACTAAATATACATCTGGAAAATTGCTCACTACCAGAACCGACTCAACGGTAGGAGTATCATCACTAACATCCCTCGCAAAGGCTAAGTAGTCCAAGCGCCCCTTTTCAATAATCCGTTGTGCCTTTAGAAAAAGATACTACACTACTAGGAACATGACCCAATGCACCTCTCTACTCCATCCTTTGCAACCTCGGCATAGATAACGTCACGGTATTAGCGTGACAATAAATAATAGTGTGATTTGGTGACAATAAATCCATACCAAAAATTGCATCAAAATCTACCATATTGAGTAATAGAAGGCCAACCCTATTCTTATAGCCCGATAGTGACCAGACAAGAGCGATATGTACGGTCTACCATAATAGAAACAACAACTGGCATAGACACATAAATAAGGGTACTCAAATAATCATGAGACACTCAAAATATGAAGCAAAATAGGATGACACATACAAATAAGCGGAACTCGAATCAAATAAAACTGATGGTTGACAAAAGCTAATGCAACAACCTCAGTCATATCGGGGAAAGCATAACAATAGACCTGACCTCCCTATCTAGGATGTCCTCTACCCACATGTTCTCTACCTCTACTTGGCTGTGCAAGTGATGTAGCAACTAGAGCAGTAGCCATAGCCTGAATTCCCTACAAGGTCCACCCCTTCGATATCTGAGATAGTACCTCACCATATGCCTTGTATAACGAGACTTGAAACAACTCCTTTGTGGGCATGGCTGCAGGTATTGAGTCTACGTGGGACGAATAAAATAACCGATGTAGGAACCAGGTGCAGAATGTGCACTAGAGGATGGCTGTCCAAAATGATTACCTTGAGGTCCGTTACTAGCTAGAATGATACATGTAACCTGAAGTGCTGACTGAACTGGTCAATTGATAAAGCCTCTTCAATGACAATTTGTAGCTTAACAATGGGAACCGCTAAATCCTCCAAACCTCCGAGGCCTCTTGGACTCTCTATCTCCGCTCTTCTACCCATTGATATGCTTCAAATTCCTACCAATCTCCAGAACCTGGTGGAATAGAGTCCTAGTCGCTAATTCCAATTCCATCCCAAATCTGAAGCTATAACCGAGTCCCTCAATAAATCTGCAGACTCTCTCCCCTTGCAGTGGAAACTAAAGCATGTGCATGACGAGATAACTCGGTAAACCTCATCGCATACTTGGTCATGGTCATAGTCCCTAGGTGAAAGTGCGCGAAATCTATGCGCAATGCATAGTTGAGTGTTTGTAGAATGATGTCCCTCAAAATGAGATAATGAACTGAGCCCAAGTAAGTGGTGCGACAGCAAATGGCCTACTCTCCTCACAAGTTAGCCACCATCAATATGACGGCCCCGTCAGCTGGAAAGTAGTAAGGTCGACCCCGAGCAACTCCACTATGACATAGTGTATAAACTACAGTGACACTAGTCTAAGGAACCCTATGCATCCTTAGAAGGCCCATTGCTGCAATGAGGAGGATGATACTTCTAGAGCATCTCTAACCTCTTTTGCTCCTCCTCTGATGCAACTGGCCTGACCCTGGGTTGAATTGTAGACACGAGCTGATTGTTATAACACTCTAAGTCAGATCAATGTGAGCCCGCTCTCGTGTAGTGTGGGGGGCGAGAATTTGAGCTCCTCACCTATCCTGAGAAGTAGTTGGTGTAATCGCGATCAACCCCAGTTGGTAGAAGAATTTGTAAAAATGACAATAACACGGTCCATTATGCTATAGCGGATCTATTCTGCTGACCACATAATCACCACGGAATGAATCAGAAGTAATTCAAATTTGAAAACCATTTTATGGCCATTTTGCTGGCCGCATAACCATTATGCTGTCGTGAAATGTCATGGCGGAGTTGACAAGACCCAACCAAGAATTTGAAAACCCTTTTTTGTCGATTCTGTTAGCCGCATAACCATTCTGGTTGTTGCATATCCATTATGCTACCCCAAAATGGCATCACGGAATTGACATACCATTTTGTGGCCATTCTGCTGGCCACGTATCTGTTTTGCTACCATGGAATTGCACCACATAATTGACATCGGGGTTTATTTCTGAAACTTTTCTTACCCGACTCCATTTTGATTAATAGCCTTTGTGACTCATTAAGAAGCAAAAATTTATTGTTTTAGAGAGAAATGATAGTATCCTGGAGAGAGAGGGAGAAGACCTAGTCATTCTAATCATCAATCCTTGCCCCAATCTTGAAGATTCAATGGAAGCCACTCGCTAGACCATCATCTACTCGGGTACAACCTTGTCCTAAAACCTTCATGAAATTATTATGGGTTTAAATCTATTATGGAATCAGAGATAGGCTATACATGTAACATTAGGTGGTAGTATGTGGGTTGTTGAACTATTTTGCGTAGTTTCTTGTTGAAATTGTATGAGGGGGGAAGGGATTACCATTGTAGAGATTTGTAGTCAATTATGCATAATAGGTGTTTGAACAAATTCCCAAGAGACTTGTGTCATGAGAATCCTTCTAATTATTATCTGATTTTAGCTATCTTCCTATAGATTTATATTTCTAGAGGTGTTGGGACGTTGTAGTAACTTAAGGAAAGCTCGATAAAGGTATGTTGGCTAGAACTTCTCTCTTAGAATAGAATTCCATGACGTTTCCGTAAGTTTCATGTATGGTTGGCCCAGGTTCCTAATTCCTATGTTTCGAGGTGTTCCTAATAAATTTGATTATCCCGAGTAATCAATGTGTCGAAAGATGTATGTACTCAAAACATGTTCCAATTACTCCTATCTCATCATGATATCCTTAGGGAATGTATTCAAGTATGGTTTATGTGTTAAAGCATTATAACTTAAATTTATATTTCAAATGAAAGTCTATTATGGTTAACTTGGAAAGGATACTCAATGCGCCTAATACACATAATGCTCGTATTTATACTTAAGGCCTTGAATTCAAATGCTATCATTGTTGATAATCTATAAAGATGCTTGAAAGGGAAAGAAGTGAGTTGGGGATATAAAGTGTGGCCACCGTACCAATAATGAAAGTTATACTTTTGGCCAATGAGATTAAATGATGTGTGAAAGATTTTGAAATGAGCCTTGAATCAATTGCTCCAAATTTACTCTAAAAATTGAATTGACTAAAGGCTTATGTACTCAAGTCGTGTTAAAATATGGTTGTGTCAACTAAAACCTATGATTTGAACCACTGTTTGGTTTTATATCACCATGCTCTCTTTTATGAACATCTCCAATGTGATTTGAGTTCTTATATACTCATAAGTTGAAATATTGTGTTGCCTATGATTCCATATGTTGATGTTTATGATGATGATCCTTGAAAGTAAAGAAATGAAAATGTGGGATATGAGATACGGCCATCGTGCCATGAATAAAGAATCATATGTGTGAACAAGAGAGTCAATGAAATAATGATGTTGTGAATGGTTGAAAGTACTAATGAAGCTATATATGGTGTGAAAGGTTACAAGGAAGAGTAGGCTAAAACATCCTAACCCTAAAACTACATGTGCTAGTGTATGGGTTATTGAGGGGTAAATCCCCATATTGATATGATGAAGTTATTTTCCTTAATTGGGATGGGATTATTACCCTTATTTAAGATGAGATAATTGGTAGCAGAGGGTGATGTCTATTTCACTATACCGCATGGCACCTATTGAGTTAAAGTAGTTGAAGGGACAACATTAGGAGTTTATTGCTAAGGGTTTCATCAGGCCTAGTGTGTCCCGTTGGGTTGCACAGGTTCTATTTATAAAGAAGAAGGATGGCTCTATAAGGATGTGTATTAATTATAGGTATCTGAACAAAGTTATTGTCAAGAACAAGTACCAACTACCGCATATCGATGATTTGTTTGATCACCCTGAGGGTGCTAGGGTGTTCTCGAAGATTGATTTGAGATCGGCGTATGATCGGTTGACGATTCGGCCTTAAGATATTTTAAAGACAGTGTTTAGGACCCGCTAAGGTCACTATGAGTTTTTCATGATGTCTTTTGGGTTGACCAATTCCCCAATAATCTGTATGCACTTGATGAATAGTGTATTTCAACCCTATCTTGATTGCAGCATCATAGTTCTCATTGATGACATATTGGTGTATTCACGTAGCCAGGAGGATCATGAGCAGCATCTAAGGATCATGCTCTAGACTTATTTCTCCAAGTATGATATTGGCTTGATTCAGTGGAATTTTCTGGCCATGGGTTGTTTAGTGAGGGGATTGAGGTTCATCCGAAGAAGGTGGAAACACTTCAGGGTTGGCCCAGACCGTCTTCTACTATTGAGATTGGGAGTTTCCTTGGTATCATCGGATATTATCAATGTTTTGTGGATGGTTTCTCATCCATTGTTGCACCTTTGACTAGATTGACCCAGAAGGGTACCCAATTCAGGTGGCCCGATGAGTGTGAGAAGTGCTTTCAGAATCTCAAAATAGTCTTTACCATAGCTCCAGTTCGGGTTTTGCCTTCAACATCGGGTTATTATACAGTTTATTATGATGCCTTGCGGATTTGCATTGGATGTGTATTGATGTAGGATGGTAGAGTTATTGCATATGTTTCATATTAGTTGAAGCCCCATGAGAAGAACTACCCTATACATGATTTGGAGTTGGCAGCCATTGTTCACGCATTGAAGATTTTAAGGCACTATCTCAATGGCATGTCTTATAAGGTGTTCACATATCAGAGGAGTCTACATCGCTTGTTCAAGCAAAAGGATCTGAAATTAAGGCAATGGGGGTGGTTAGAAATATTAAAGGACTATGATATCGCCAATTCTTTAACATCCGGGGAAGGCCAATGTGGGGAGTCTTTCTTATTCCAGTAGGGGAGAGAACGTTAGCATTTGATGTTCAGGCTTTGGCCAATCGGTTGGATATTTTGGAGCCCAGCCAGGTTCTTACTTGCGTGGTTTCACTATCTTTCTTGTTTGAGTGTGTCAGTATGATGATCCCTACTTACTTGTCTTGAAGGAAATGGTGCAACACAGTGATGCCAAGCAAGTTACTATTGGAGATGATGCAGGGTTGGTTTTGTGTGCCGAATGTGGATGGGATGTGAGATTTCATATTTTTGGAGGCCCACAGTTAACAGTATTCCATTCATCTGGGTGCTGCAAAGATGTACAAAATTTGAGGCAGCACTATTGGTAAAGGAGGATGGAGAATGATATTGTTGATTATGTTGCATGATGTTGATATGTCAACATGTGAAGCACGAGCATTAGAAACAGGGTGGTTTGCTTCACATGCTTGACATTCCTTAGTGGAAGTGGAAGCGTATCACCATGGATTGTGTAGTTAGACTTCCAAGGACCATGAGGAAATTTGATGTAGCATGGGTCATTGTGGATAGACTGACCAATTCATTACACTTCATTCCACTCGTGATATATACTCTTTAGAGTAGTTGGCTCAGATTTATATTCGTGAGATTGTTCGCCTTCATGGTGTGCCCGTATGTATTTTCTCGGATTGAGGCACTCAGTTCACATCATAACTTTGTAGAGAAGAGTATCGAGAGTTGGGAACATAGGTAGAGTTGAGCATAACATTTCATCCCTAGACAGACGGGTAGTCCGAGCACACTATTCAGATCTTGGAGGACATGTTACGTGCCTATTTCATTAACTTTGGAGGTTCATGGGACCAGTTTCTTCCGTTAATAGAGTTCACCTACCACAACAACTATCAGTCGAGTATCCGGATGGCTCCTTATGAGGCCTAATAAAGGAGACAAGGTCTGTAATGATCTGACCGGTCATTTTGCTTTCTAGAACCTCGTTTCCCTAAATACAACTCCCCGTATGTGGTTTGACTTTTTTATGACTTCCGGGGATGGCTAGTTCAAGAATTTGGAAAGGTTTGGGTGGAAATCGGAACATTTGGTTCCTTAAGTTGGCTTAAAAGGCTAAGTTTGACTTCGGTCAACATTTTGAGTAAACGACCTCGAAATCGGGACTTGACGGTTCCAATAGGTTTGTATGATGATTTCGGACTCGGGCGTATGCTCGGAATGGGTTTTAAATGACGTGGGAGCGTTCCGGCGACTAATAGTGAAAGTTGGTTCTTTGAAGCTTTTAGAAGTTATTTAAATTTGGTTTGGAGCGGGTTTTGGTGTTCTCGTGGTCCAAACAGAATTCCGAGATCGGGAATAGTTCTGTAATGTCATTTAAGACTTGCACGCAAAATTTAGTGTCATTCTGAGTAGTCTAAGTACGTTTCAGCTCATTTTGAGTGAATAGAAGAACTTGAAGTTCATGAGTTTGATTTAATTGGTTTTGGGGTTCAGTTCTTAGTTTAATGTTGTTTCGGGCATTCCGAGTGTTCAACTGAGTCCGTTTTATGATTCTAAACTTGTTGGTATGTTCGGGCGGGGCCCTAGGGGCCCCAAGTGTCCATTGAACGAGGCGCGGACCAAGTTGGGAGCTTGGAGCAACAGCTGAAGCTCCCAGATCTGTCATAATTACACCTATGCTTGGCCAACTACAGGTGCGGACTCACAGGTGAAAGGCGCACCTGTGAGGAAACTGCCGCAAGTGCAGGACCGCAGATGCGGCCCAAAGCACCGCAGGTGCGAAAGTCACTAGACAGTGAGGTTCCCAATTGCACCGCCAGCAATTCTAGTGGAGGATCCCGTTATTGAGGAGCAGGGCGAGGTGTCCGTAACAGAGCCAGCCCCGGTCAATGTCATAATGGAACCGGGCTTTCAGGAGGTTATGGGCCGTATGCTACGATTCATGGATTCTATGACCCAAGATGGTTTATTTCTAGCAGACCCAGCCACATCGCAGGTGGGAGGGGGAGCACAGACCCCTATCGCTCAGGATCCAGAACATGCGGCTGTCATAGACCAGTTGCAGCAGTTGCACCTGAGCCTAGACCAGCTGTGGCCAGCGAGCCGCAGAAGCTATTGGATAGATGGACTAGACTACAGCCTCCTATCTTTTGAGGTGAGCGACATGAGGATCCCCAGGACATCATTAATTGGTGCAGGGACAGACTGCACAACATGCGGATATTAGAGTCCCGCAGGGTGGATTTCACTACTTTTCCAGTTGGAGGGCAGGGCCCGTAGGTGGTGGCAATCTTATCTTCTTGGCAAGCCGGCAGGTTCTCCCAAAAATTGGGACCAGTTTACACGCAGTTTCTTGGACAAGTATATTCCACCCTCTTAGAGGGAAGAGTTGCGTTTTCCATTTGATCAGCTCCGGCAGGGTTAGATGTCAGTGACCGAGTATGTGGCGAGATTCTCTGAGTTTTCTCGCCATGCACTTATGATACTTCATATTGAGGCGGAGCGAGTGCAGAGGTTTGGTCAGGGGTTGCACTCAGGTATTCAGGCTATTATGGCCCCGGAGGTTGAGATAGGGACTTCTTATCACCTAGTAGTGGAGATAGCTTGGAGGATTGAGGGTTACCGTCAGATGGGTAGAGAGTAGATGCAGCTGGACAAGAGGTCCCATTTTTCTAGAGAGTTCAGAGGTGCCCCAAATGGGGGCAGAGGTCATTTTGGGAGAGGTCAGCCTAGCAGGCCCCCATATCCAGCACCACTACCTCCTCTAGGTATTCCGATGTGACCCTATTTCAGTGCTATATCGGAGAGTTCTTACTGCCCGCCAACTATTCAGGGTTCTTCCAGTGGGTACCTCGGGTATCAGGGTTTTTCCAGTGCCATGCCAGAGGGTTCATACTGCTCGCCCACACTCAAGGTTCTTTTGGTGGGCATTCGGGCTATCAGGGTCAGACTTCAGAGTAGCAGATCACCGTACTGAGAGGTTATTTCGAGTGGTGGGGTTTCAGTCATGCGCAGAGATTCTATCCCAGGCTTCGGGGCAAGGCAGTACAATAGAGCCAGCAACCCACGATTACAGCACCAGCTCTCCGGCCGCCCAGAAGCGGAGGACATGAGGACAGTGGCCGTCCTAAAGGTGGATGCCAGGCAGGTGGGGGCCATCCAGTTGGCACCCCAGTTCTGTTCTATGCTTTTCCGACCAGACCAAATGTAGTAGCCTTAGATGCCGTGATCACAGGTATTATTTCTGTCTGTGGTAGGGGTGCCTCAGTGTTATTTGATCCGGGGTCTACCTATTCATATGTTTTATCTCTGTTCGCTCATTGCCTGGATATTCCTCGTGAGTCCTTGGGCACTCCTGTTTTTGTGTCCACTCTTGTGGGAAATTTTGTTGTTGTGGATCAGATCTATCGGTCCTGTATGGTTACATTCTGTTGATATGAGACTAGAGCACATATTCTATTGCTTGATATGACAGACTTTGAAGTCATCCTGGGCATGGACTGGTTATCTCCATATCATGCCATCCTTGATTGCCATGCCAAGACGGTTACCTTAGCGATGCCAGAGTTGCTTAGACTGGAGTGGAAGGGTTCGTTGGTCAGTATATCTAGTTAGGTTATCTCTTGTATGAAGGCTCGACACATGGTCAAGAAGGGTGTTTTGGCTTATCTAGCATATGTCCGGGATACAACTGTAGATTCCCCAGTGATGGATTCAGTACCAGTAGTTCGGGAGTTCTCCGATGTGTTTCATTCTGATCTACCAGGCATGCCACCAGATCATGATATCAATTTTTGTATTGACTTGGCTCCAGGCACTCAGCCTATATCTATCCCACCGTACTGCATGGCTCCGAAAGAATCGAAGGAGTTAAAGGAACAACTTGAGGAGTTGCTAGCAAAGGGGTTCGTCAGGCCGAGAGTATCACCTTGGGTTGCACCAGTATTATTTATGAAGAAGAAAGATGGGACTATGCGGATGTGCATTAATTACCGCCAGTTGCACAAAGTCACCATTCAGAACAAGTAAACGTTGCCGCGTATTGATGATTTGTTTGACCACTTGCAGGGTGTTAGGGTGTTTTCTAAGATCGACTTGAGATCGGGGTACCATCAGTTAAAGATTATGGACTCAGATGTTCCGAAGACTGCCTTTCGTACTAGATACGGACATTATGAGGTTGTAGTGATATATTTCGGCTTGACTAATGCCCCAGCGGCGTTTATGGATTTGATGAATAGGGTGTTCAAGATTTATATCAATTCCTTTGTTATTGTCTTCATTGATGACATCTTGATTTACTCACGTAGCATGGAGAAGCACGAGCAGCATTTAAGAGTGGTGCTTCAGACCTCAAGGGAATAGAAGCTATATACTAAGTTCTCTAAGTGTGAGTTTTGGTTAGATTTTGTGGCATTCTTGGGGCACGTAGTATCAGGCGAGGGTATTAAAGTGGATCTCAAGAAGATTGAGGCAGTTCAGAGTTGGCCTCGTCCTACTTCGGAGACTGAGATCAGGAGCTTCTTGGGGTTAGCAGGTTACTATCGCCAGTTTGTGGAGGGCTTCTCGTCTATTGCAGCATCTTTAACTAGATTAACCCATAACGGTGCTCAGTTTTGTTGGTCCGATGATTGTAAGATGATCTTCCAGAAGCTCAATATAGCTTTGACTAAAGCACTAGTCCTAGTGTTGCCTTCCAGTTCGGGAATGTATATTGTGTATTGCAACGCTTCATATGTTGGCTTAGGTTGTGTATTGATGCAGTATTGATGCAGGAGAGATGAGTTACTGCATATGTTTCACGTCATCTGAAGCCCCAGGAGAAGAATTATCATGTGCACAATTTGGAGTTAGCCGCGATTGTTCATGCTCTTAAGATCTGGAGGAATTATCTTTATGGGGTGTCCTTTGAAGTTTACACTGATCATCGCATCTTGCTGCATTTGTTCAAGCAAAGGGATCTCAATTTGAGACATCGTAGATGGCTTGAGTTACTGAAGGATTATGAAATCACCATTCTCGAATGTAGTCGCGGATGCCTTGAGCAGGAAGGCAGAGATTACGGGTAGCTTGGCATTCAGTTCAGCTGACGAGAGGCCACTAGCCTTGGATATTCAGTCCTTGGCTAACAGACTTGTGATATTGAATATTTCAAAGCCCAGTCGAGTTCTTTCTTGCGTTGTTGCCCAGTCCTCACTATTGGTGTAGATTAAAGCTCGACAATTTGATGATCCAAACATGATGGTTCTCAGGGAGACGGTACTACTAGGTAGTGCCATGGAGGTTTCTATTGGTGAGGATGGTGTTTTGCGACTCCAGGGTCGTCTATGTGTTCTTAATATCGATGGCCTAAGGGAGAGGATCATAGAGGAGGCGCACAGTTCTTGATATTCCATTCACCCATGTGCTACGAAGATGTACCGTGACCTGAAGCAGCATTATTGGTGGCGGCGGATGAAGAAGGACATAGTTGAGTATGTGGCTAGATGACTAAATTGCCAGCAGGTTAAGTATGAGCACCAGAGGCCAGGAGGCCTACTCTAGCACATGACCATACTTGAGTGGAAGTGGGAGCGCATCACTATGGACTTTGTAGTTGGGTTGTTGCGGACTTTGTGAAAGTTTGATGCAATTTGGGTCATTGTAGACAGATTGACCAAGTTGGCGTACTTTATTCTTGTGCTGACTACATAAACTTCAGAGAGATTGGCCCAGATTTATATCCAGGAGATAGTTTGGCTACATGGTGTGCCCATTTCCATCATTTTAGACATAGGTCCTTAGTTTACTTCACATTTTTGGAGAGAGATATAGAGTGAGTTTGGGACCCGCATAGAGCTCAGCACGACATTTCATCCGAAGACCGACGGTCAGTCAGAGCGGATAGTTTAGATATTGGAGGACATGCTCAGAGCATGTGTGATATTGACTTCGGAGGGTAGTGAGATCGATTCTTGCCATTGGTCGCGTTTGCTTACAATAATAGTTACCAGTCCAGTATCGAGATGGCTTCGTTCGAGACTTTATATGGTCGGCGATGTCGTTCTCCCATTGGGTGGTTTCAGCCCAGCGAGGCTAGGTTGTATGATACTAATTTGGTGAAGGATGCCTTGGAAAAGGTAAATTTGATTCAGGAGTGACTCCGCACAGCACAGTCCCGATAGAAGATTTACGTGGATCGGGAGGCTTGTGACTTATCATTTATGGTGGGCGAGAAGTTTCCCTTGAAAGTCTCGTCGATGAAGGGTATCATGAGGTTTGGGTAGAAGGGCAAGTTTAGCCAAAGGTTTATAGGTCTATTTTAGGTGTTGAGGTGAGTTGGGGAGGTTGCTTTTGAGCTTGCCTTTCCTCCCAGCCTATCGGGAGTTCATCCAATTTTCCATGGGTCTATGCTCCGAAGATATCATCCCGACCTGTCACATGTGTTAGACTTCAGAACGATTCTATTAGATGCGAGTCTGGGTTATGAAGATGAGCCAGTTGCCATTGTTGATAGGCAGGATCGCCGGTTGAGATCCAAGAGAATTTCCGCAGTGAAGGTCCAGTGGAGGGGCCAACCGGTCGAGGAGGCAACATGGGAGTTCGAGAAGGACATACGGAGCAGATATCCTCACATGACATTTGTTTAACAGGTGGAGAATGTAATGACCTGAACGGTCATTTTTCTTTTTAGAACCCCATTCCCCTAAATAAGACTCTCCGTATGTGCTTTTACTGTTTTATGACTTGCGGGGATGGTTAGTTCGAGGATTTGGAAAGATTTGGGTAGAAATCGGAACATTTGGTTCCTTAAGTTGGCCTTAAAAGGCTAAGTATGATTTCGGTCAACGTTTTGAGTAAACAACCTCAGAATTAGAATTTGACGGTTCTAATATGTTCGAATGATGATTTCGTACTCGGGCATATGCTCGGAATGGGTTTTTGATGACCCGGGAGCGTTTTAGTGCCTAATAGTGAAAGTTGGTTCTTTCAAGGTTTAAGAAGGTATTTAAATTTGGTTTGGAGAGGGTTTTGGTGTTATCAAGGTCCAAACAGAATTTCGAGATCGGGAATAGTTATATAATGTCATTTAAGACTTGCACGCAAAATTTTGTGTCAATCCGAGTTGTCTAAGTACGTTTCGGTGCATTTTGAGTGAATATAAGAACTTGAAGTTTATATGTTTGATTCAATTGGTTTTGGGGTGAGATTCTTAGTTTTATTGTTATTTCAGGCATTCCGAGAGTTAGTGCAAGTCTGTTTTATGACTCTAAACTTGTTGGTATGTTCGGGCGAGGCCCCGGGGGCGCCGAGTGTCAATCGGACGAGGCCTAAACCAAGTTGGGAGCTTGGAGCAATAGCTGGAGCTCCCAGATTTTCATAATCACACTTGCGCTTGGCTAGCCGCAGGTGTGGTGTCAAAGTCGACCCCTCGTCGCTACTTCTTTGAGGTTAGACTGGATAATTACTGGGTACATATTGTTTTATGTACTCACCCTACACTTCTGCACTTAACTATGCAGGATCTGAGGCAGGCGCTTCTGGATATCCGTCTGGCGCGCATACTTGATCATGGTTCGAGATTTCACGATGAGTTGCCCTTCCGAGCCGTTCAGAGCATGCCGGAGTCTCTCTTTTGTTTGTTTTTTTCTGTCTATTNTGGCGGCGGATGAAGAAGGACATAGTTGAGTATGTGGCTAGATGACTAAATTGCCAGCAGGTTAAGTATGAGCACCAGAGGCCAGGAGGCCTACTCTAGCACATGACCATACTTGAGTGGAAGTGGGAGCGCATCACTATGGACTTTGTAGTTGGGTTGTTGCGGACTTTGTGAAAGTTTGATGCAATTTGGGTCATTGTAGACAGATTGACCAAGTTGGCGTACTTTATTCTTGTGCTGACTACATAAACTTCAGAGAGATTGGCCCAGATTTATATCCAGGAGATAGTTTGGCTACATGGTGTGCCCATTTCCATCATTTTAGACATAGGTCCTTAGTTTACTTCACATTTTTGGAGAGAGATATAGAGTGAGTTTGGGACCCGCATAGAGCTCAGCACGACATTTCATCCGAAGACCGACGGTCAGTCAGAGCGGATAGTTTAGATATTGGAGGACATGCTCAGAGCATGTGTGATATTGACTTCGGAGGGTAGTGAGATTGATTCTTGCCATTGGTCGAGTTTGCTTACAACAATAGTTACCAGTCCAGTATCGAGATGGCTTCGTTCGAGACTTTATATGGTCGGCGATGTCGTTCTCCCATTGGGTGGTTTCAGCCCAGCGAGGCTAGGTTGTATGATACTAATTTGGTGAAGGATGCCTTGGAAAAGGTAAATTTGATTCAGGAGTGACTCCGCACAGCACAGTCCCGATAGAAGATTTACGTGGATCGGGAGGCTTGTGACTTATCATTTATGGTGGGCGAGAAGTTTCCCTTGAAAGTCTCGTCGATGAAGGGTATCATGAGGTTTGGGTAGAAGGGCAAGTTTAGCCAAAGGTTTATAGGTCTATTTTAGGTGTTGAGGTGAGTTGGGGAGGTTGCTTTTGAGCTTGCCTT
>AWOL01S0049116.1:3231-15977 GCA_000715115.1 Nicotiana otophora | reverse complement strand
GCACAGACTATCATCTCCTGCTACCCAATTACTGTGTTAAAGTTGTTTACTTAAAAGCTCTCTAATTCAATTCTAAATCATACCCTGCTCGTGCACTAATCGTCCCATGCCTATGGCCCAGGAGGCTTTGGACCTACTATCTGGATGGTTCTAGACTTTACTTAGGCTGCTCAAAAATGATATATCTAAGCGACATTCAAAATATATAGGACTGCACATAAAGACAATAAATGGCTCAAGTTGGCCTCCACACGTAAGCAACAAATGCACGCGAGCAAGTTCATATTATTGGCAGTAGACAAATTTTAGAATTAAGACGAATTAGAGTTCTTAAGTACTATAGACATGCTCCTATGTGATTTTGATTTTTCAAGCATACAGGTAGTGCTGTTATTCTGGAACAACGAATTTGCAGATTATAGGTATTATAAATCCTATAGGCATGATCTCTAAATTTTTTACGCAATGAGGCAATAAAACCGTTTGAAATCTTAAAACTTATCCGCGTTTGATTTTGTTGGCATACTTTCCAGGCAAGTAACAGTATCCTATAGGCAGGATTTCTAAGAGTTGTCAATTGATACTGATTCTATAAAACTTCATCCCTATAGGCATGTTTTCTAGGCGAGCAATATAATGGAAACAACAATAAAAGTAGCTAATTAATCAATTAAGATCTTATAGACATGATATGTAGAAGAGGATCATAAGTTACTATTGTAACATCCCAGAAAATTTTGAAGTACTTAAGCGCTATTAAGAAAGTCGATGTACGTTAATTATATTATTTTGTGTGAATACGAGGACTATTAATGGGATAGATATCAATTGGATATGATAATAAGTGTACCAGTCATATTATAAATGATTTGGGGTCTAGGGAGAGCCCTAAGTCCAAGTCAAGTTGGAAATTTTATGATAAACTAAAGTTCTAAATGAGTACGCACAAGACCAAACTTTGGACGGGCATATATATATATATATATATAGAGAGAGAGAGAGAGATATAGGTGATGTATGACCTATCACATTAAAGGTCTTTGAGTTTAGTTTCTAACGCTTCAAACCATTTTGCATTTGGACTTTTCTACAAGAAGTTATGACCAAATTACCAAAGGCTGGCGGAGAAGCCTGCGGAAGCGAAGCATCCGAGGCCGCGTCCGAAAGAGAGGCTGGTAGTGAAGTGCTGCCATAGCATCCAAGTCCACATACGAGCTTCGAATATGAGTGAAGTGGGGATGCAAAGCATCCAAGGCCGCATCCGAAACCCAAAAATCTGGGCCTATAAATACAAGGTCGGGTAAAGAGGGTATATTGTGTATTTGGGGGTTAGGGTTCTTGATGTGAAGGGGCGATTTTGAGATCAAATCAAGTCCAATCGATCAAGGTAAGTTGTTAATGATGTTTTGGGTTGATTATTACTCAATATACATGAGTTCTAATATCATTCTTACATCCACATACAAGATTTCATCATCAAATCCTCAAGAACACAAATATCACCAAAGTAGTGATTTTTCAAGATTGATCTACTAGAGGTAATTCCAATGCTTCAAACTCATTTATTATGAGTAGTTCGAAGTATTTGAAGCATTTGTTACAAGTTTTAATGGTTTAAAGATTAGATTATAAAACTCTAGTTCATGGTATGAATAGTACTTTTGAGAAAATAAGAGAGAAGGTGAATGGTAATCTTGGCGATGAAATTTATGAATACAATGAACCTATGTGATTTGTTACTAATATTGGTCTCATTGGATGTTGTTATTGTAGATTGAAGTTGATTAGTCTAGTGCATCATTGTAGTATCATTAAGGGAAGAATTTGAGGTATGTTGGCTAAACTTTCTCTCTTGGAATTGAATTCCATAATGTTCCTGTAAGTTTTAAAGTATGGGTTGCATATTAAAATGTTGTGGTTTTGAGTCATGTTTTAAATGAGAACTAGTATACCAATTGGGTGAGAAAAACTCGATATGCTTAAGACTCAAAATTGCTCATATATGTGCCTAAAGTCTTGATTGGAAATGTCTTATCGTTGATAACCTATAAAGGTGGTTGGAAATGAAATAAGTGAATTGGGGATATAGAGTCTGCCCAACGTGCCAAGAATTTAAGTTATGACTGTGGCTAGTAGTGCAAATGATTTGATAGAATGCGATAAAGAATATGAAATGAGCCTCGACTTAACTGTGTTAAAAGTAATTTGGAAAATAGAATTTGCCTAAGCGATTTTGTACTGAGTTCATGCCCATTAGTGGTTGCTTTAACTAATGCTTTACTTTATAAATATATCTAGTGTGATTCGAGTTCTATATACTCATGTGTTGAACTGGTACATTGTCATTTCTAGGGAAGAGCATTGTAAGAATAAATGGTTTATTGATTGTTTACAATTTTCATGTGTGTTTCTATTGTTGGATGGTATGCCTCATTCTTTGGGAAGAAACTATTTGTGTTTGAAGTTTCCATTTCAAATGGATTTGAAGTATATGATTTCTAAAATATCCTATATGTTGATACTTGATGGTGATCTTTGAAATTGAAAGAGGTGAAAGTGTGAAATATGAAATACGGCCATCGTGCCAGGAATGAAGAATCTTGTGAATGGCCTAATGAGCCAAGAAAATATTGTCGTGGTGAATGACTGTGAATACTAATGAGAATTTATACAATGTGAAAGATGTTGAGGAGAGTACAATGGTATTTATGATATTTCTATTTGCAAATCAAATAAAAAAAATGTTTTTGGGAGCATCATTAGCAAAACCGAGGAAGGGTGGGTCATAAGTAATGACGCAAAATGATATTTTGAAAGCATACATACTTATTTGAAACATATGAGGGCAAAATTGGGTAACAACAGCCGCCCTCTTTACCCGGGAATGATGAAAGAGTTATCGGGTAAAGAAAATAATGTTTGACTTTGGCCGAATTGAGCGAGGAATGATATGATTTGAAAAATGGAGGCCAAACCCTAGTTCTTGAGTTGCCTACATATCCCTGGTATTACGGGAATCATGCCATGCGTAGTTCTGGATCCAACGGTGAACGAAACCGATGTAGTTGTTATATGAATAGTTGTATGTTTGGGAAAGGGTTTTTTTGGATAGAATAGTATCGGATGAATTTATGCAGAGTAATGGATGTGAATTTGAAACATCGTGGATGTGTCATGAGGCAGATATCTGACTGGTCATAGACTAAAAGGTAAGCAATTACTGGTAATCAGTTATATTTGAAGCAATTGAAGGATGTGAACATTGCGAACGGAAACCGAAGCGAAGATTGCTCTTTTTTTAAGAACGGGTACCTCCTAGATTACTTGCAAAACTTAAAACACGATGCATGCGAATAAATATATGGGATATTGCAAAAATTTAAACGTGATGCAAATTCCATTTGGACCATGAAGGTTGTCTTTGGATGATGAGGATGATATCCTTCGACCATGATGTCTTGGGCCATGACGTATATGATAAGGGATTCGTAGGCTATGAAATGGTGTCCTCGGGCTATGAGGATGGTGGCTCTAGACTATGACGCCTTTGAATAATGATGCGCAGTTTTGAGAGATCCTCAGGCCATGGAGTGATGTCTTCCAGCTATGAGGATGATGCCTTCAAATTATGACGCCTTTGGACAAAATGGCGCTATTTCCGCCAATGAAATAAAAGGATATGGCAGTATCGATCATTTGATAAAAGAAAAAAGTGATGCTTGGTTATATGCAAGGACGAGTTAAGACAAGGCTTAGTCTTATATAAGATGAGGGCAGTGCTTAGCCCGATGTGAAGAAGGAAGCCAATGCATAGCCTCATGCAAGAAAAAAGCAGTGCTTAGCCTTATGCTGAGGATGGAGACATCGCTTAGTCTCATGCAAGGAAAGGCAGTGCTTAGCCTTATGCAGTGTAGTGGAGATAATATTTAGTCCTATGCAAAGAAAGGCAATACTTAGCCATATGCAGGAAACAGAGACAACGCTTAGTCTCGTGTGGGGAAAGGCAAAGTCTTAGCCTTATGCAAGGAAAGGCAGTGCTTAGCCTTATGCTAGGAAGAGAGATAGTACTTAGCCTTATGCAAAGAAGGGAAATAGTGCTTAGTATCATGCAAGGAAATACATTTCTTAGCCTTATGCAATTACAGAGGCAATACTTAGCCTCACGCAAGAAGTGGAGACAATGCTTAGTCTCATGCAAAGGAAGGGATAGAAGGCTTAGTCTCATGCACAAGAAAGGCAGTTCTTAGCCTTATGCAATTACAGAGGCAATGCCTAGCCTCATTCAAGAAAGGGAGACAATGTTTAGTCTCATGCAAAGAAAGGCAGTGCTTAGCCTTATGCAATTTCGGAGGCAATGCTTAGCCTCATGCAAGGAAAGGAGACAATGCTTAGTCTCCTGCAGGCAGTGCTTAGCCTTATGCAATTATGGAGGCAATGCTTAGCCTCATGCCAGAAGAGGAGACAATGCTTAGTCTCGTGCTGACAGTGCTTAGCCTTATGCAATTATGGAGGCAATGCTTAGCCTCATGCAATTATGGAGGTAATGCTTAACCTCATGCAAGAAGAGGAGACAATGCTTTGTCTCATGCAAGGAAAGGAAATGCTTAGCCTTATGCGAGAAAAGCAAAGGATAGTTGCGAGAGGGTGAAGTATTTATTAGCTTGATGTGTTGCGTTTGGCAAAC
Organism: Nicotiana otophora; assembly: GCA_000715115.1. Classification (NCBI taxonomy): domain Eukaryota; kingdom Viridiplantae; phylum Streptophyta; class Magnoliopsida; order Solanales; family Solanaceae; genus Nicotiana; species Nicotiana otophora. The sequence goes on along the minus strand of AWOL01S0049116.1, from coordinate 11,293 downwards.
TTGTCATTATGAAGATAGTGATTTTGCTGTGTGTATATATTTGTGAATTTTCCTGTTGAGTTCGTTGTGCCTGCATTCAAAGAAAAATTATGAGTTTTGCGGGGGAAAGGTTGGTTCGTGCTCTTGACTCCTTTCTTTGCCTTCACTCTTTCTTACAGTCCTGTTTGAGTTATCCTGGGTAGCATCCGGCTGTTATAGAAACAAAGTTTTTCAAAAATATGTATGCATTTGACAAAGTATTTGCAAAAGTATGTAAGATCAAATAGTTTGGATGAGTCGGTAACTATGACACATTTAGAGACATTGCAACCTCCTGTTTTTTAGAATTTTGAGGGTCCTCCTAAAACTTCTACCCCAGTTTAAATGCATACTTCTAACAATACGTTTTGGCTGTTCCATACACGATGAAGTCGACTCAACTTGCGATCTTGCCCCTAGTTTCTGACCGTGGGAAAATGAAGATTTTATTAAGATGCAACCGAACCTAGAGGGCTGCCTATATATCCCATCTTAAACAAGAATCAGGTCAAGCATAGTTCAGTTACATCAAGTGAAGAAGTGTGAACAATCCTAAACATAGTATCTTTTGACTGCGTCTGAGTTGATCGGTTTTGGCCAAATCTATCTGTCCATTTCTGCAACTATAAGTGCTCCTCCTGTCAATACCCGACGAACCATATAGGGACCCTGCCAATTGGGTGAAAACTTCCACTTGACTTCATCTTGATGTGGGAAGATTCATTTTAGCACCAATTTCCCCAGTGTAAATTGCCTCGGTCTCACCCTTTTGGTGAAGGCTCTTTCCATCCTTTTCTGATAGAGTTGACCGTGACACACCGCAGTCATTCAGCCTCTTGTATAATTCTTAAAGAAGGGATTTGCTACCTCGGCAGGAATAACCGCTTCAGTACCGTAAACCAATAGGTAGGGAGTTGCCCCAGTTGATATGTGAACCGTGGTACGATACCCGAGCAGAGCAAATGGCAGCTTCTCGTGCCATTGTTTGTAATTATCTATCATTTTCCTCAGTATCTTCTTGATGTTTTTGTTGGCGCATTCTACAGCTCCATTTATTTTCGGCCTTTTATGCTATGGAATTCTTAAGCATGATCTTGAAATTTCCACACATGGCCTTTATTAGAACACTGTTGAGATTGGCGGCATTGTCGGTGATGATTGACTCTGGCACTCCGAACCGACAAACAATGTGATCCCGTTGTAAGATGTGGCTTTGACCCATTTTGTAAAATAATCTATGGCCACTAGAATGAACCTATGCCCATTTGAAGCAGCATGTTCGACTGGACCGATGACATCCATGCCCAAAGCAGAGAAAGGCCAGGGTGCACTTGTTTCATTGAGTTCATTGGGTGGCACTCATATCATATCAGCATGTATCTAGAATTGGTGACATTTCTAAACATACTTGATGCAGTCAGTTTCCATAGTCTTCCAAAAATACCCTTCTCTTAGTATTTTCTTGGCTATGACGAAGCCATTCATGTGCGGTCCGCAAGTTCCGGCATGTATTTCCTCGAGCAATCTAAATGCTTCCTTTGCATCAACACACCATAGTAACCCCAAGTCAGGAGTTCTTCTATACAAAATTCCTCCGCTTTGAAAGAAATGGTTGGATAATCTTCGAAGCGTGCTCTTCTGAGTTGGGTAGAGTGCTCTGGATATTCTTCTTTTGCCAAATATTCCTTGATATCGTGGAACCACGGATTTCCATCGCTCACTTCTTCAACATGAGCACAACAAGCTAGCTGTTTATGAATTCCTATTGGGACAAGATCGATAAAGTTCTTGTCTGGGTGTTATATCATGGAAGATAGAGTGGCCAATGCATCTGCGAACTCATTTTGAATTCTTGGAACATGTTTGAATTCTATCTTTGTGAACCTTTTGATCAGCTCTTGTACACAGTGCAAATATGGCAATATTTTGGTATTCTTTGTAGCCCATTCTCCTAAAACCTGATCTACCAACAGATCGGAATCTCCAATTACCAACAGCTCATGAACATTCATGTCAATGACCAACCTGATTCCCAAGATGCAAGCCTCATATTCTACCATATTGTTGGTGCATGGAAACCTGCGTTTTGCAGATACCGAAGATATGGGCTTCTGAAAGATATATTTCAGTGGATCCATCCTCGATATGAGATATGTAGTGTATGCACAGAAATAATGCCTCAACTTCTGAGCTATACATGCCAAAGCGCAGTAGGTGCATTCCAGCAAAGAGTACCGGGATTCGTAGGGTGTGAATTTCTTGATCAGATAGTATATTGTCTGCTCCTTTCTTCCAGTTTCATCATGTTTTCCCAAAACACAACCGAAAGCTCCATCCAATACAGACAAATAAATCAGTTGTTGTCTTCCTGGCTCTGGTGGGACCAGAACGAGCGGTTTGGATAAATACTCCTTGATTTTGTCGAAGGCTTTCTAGCATTCTTCAGTCCAACTTGTTGCAGCATCTTTCCTCAGCATTTTGAAGATCGGCTCACATATCACTGTTGATTGTGCTATGAGGCGACTGATGTAATTAAGACACCCTAAAAAGCTCATCACATCTTTCTTATTCTTTAGAGGTGGCAAGTCTTGGATTGCTTTGACTTTTGATGAGTCTAACTCAATCCCTCTGCGACTGACAATGAATCCTAAAAATTTTACGGCGGGGACTCCGAAACCACACTTTGCAGGATTCAGTTTCAGATTATACCTTCAAAGCCGATCGAAGAATTTCCTCAGATCCTCTATGTGATCTATACTCCTTTTGGATTTGATGATAACATCATCCACTTACACTTCTATCTCTTTGTGTATCATATCATGGGAAATAGTTGTCATTGCTCTATGTAGGTGGCTCCGGCGTTCTTCAGACCAAATGGCATCATTTTATATCAATATACTCCCATGGTGTGATGAAGGCTGTCTTTTCAGCGTCCTCCTCATCCATCCAGATCTGATGGTACCCCACGAAGCAATCCATAAAGGATTGGAGTTCATGTTTGGCACATTTGTCGATCAATATGTGTAAATTAGGCAACGGGAAATCATCTTTGGACTTGCCCTGTTTAGATCTTAGTAGTCAACACATACTTTGACTTTCCCATCTTTCTTCGAAACTGGCACAATGTTGGCCAACCAAGTCGGGCACTTGACCACTCTAAGAACCTTGGCTTTGATATGCTTGGTGACCTCCTCTTTTATCTTCAAACTCATATCCGGCTTTAATTATTTGAGCTTTTGCTTTACCGGTGGACATGTAGGATTAGTAGGTAACGTGTGAGCTACTATGGATGTGCTCAAACCCATCATATCGTCGTAGGACCATGCAAAGATATCTTCATATTCTTTTAGGAATCTGATGTACTCTTCTTTCTCTGACGCTGATAGATGAATGCTTATGCGTGTTTCCTTGACCAGTTTGGAATCCCCTAAGTTAACTGCTTCAATTTCGTCCAAATTGGACTTTGGCTTGTTTTCAAATTTTTCCACTTCTCTGATGATTTCCTTAAGTATCGTATCATCTTCTAGGTCTTCTGAATCACTATACTTATGTTGCGTTGTCTCATTACATATCACAGTCATAGGTTCATCGGGATAGGTAATAATAATGCTGTAAAAATAGAAAATGTAGAGAATAATAGTAAATATAAAAAGTATCAATGCATTAATTGAAATATTTAAAACGTTAACAAATGCGGCTCGATGACTCGAGCAATTATTTCAAAGCAAAATACTCAAAATGTCTCAAATGCTTAAAACTAATTGATGCTAATCTACCAAACTACCTTGGAATTCGACGGGCCCGGGATGGTACAACAGTCCAGTTTTTTAGAATTACTCCTTTCCCCACAGTCTGAATGGTAAGGTCTTCCTCCTCCTCCTCCTCAACTATCGCACTGCAATCCATATCTTCTTCATCCAGAAACAGTTTCCTCATGCCAGCTAAGGCTTCATCTTTCTCAGATCCCCACATTATGTCAGCTTGATGAAATGTCTGGTGCAGAGGTGGTATTGGTTGTTCCAGCAGATAATAGGGACCATGCCATAGCGGTGACCAATCCTGGTACTCTTGCCAAGTATATTCATATCCGAGCCCAACAGTTATTCCATGATGCTGCGGTTGTACATGTTTGGCGATCCCTTGGAGGTGTTTTCCGAGACCCTTGCCAGGTTCATATCATGTCCATATTAATATGCTTTCTATCTTGTTACTCCACCATCGATCCTTTTCAATTGCGTTGACTCGCTCAATGCGATGGTACGTTTCTCCACCCAGCTTCTTCCTATTCTCGATGATTGGAATGGTCTGATTGGTGTAGATGGGGTTGCTTCCATCCCCATAGATAATCACTTCTTGATGATTCCATTCAAACTTCACATCCTAATGCATAGTAGAAGCCACTGCCCCAGCAGCATGTTTCCAGGGTCGTCCCAACAATAGATTATAGGTAGCAGATATATCCAGCACTTGGAACTCAACATCGAACCAGACCAGGCCCATTTGTAGGTTGAGGTTGATTTCTTCGATTGTGGCTCTTTGGGATCAATCAAATGCCTTTACATTAATACTTCCCATCCATATCTCGTGCAGGATTTACCAACGTCTTTAGAGGAGTCAGTGGGCATATATTGAGAATTGAACCCCCATCTATCAGGACCCTGGCGATGAAATTATCCTCAAATTGCACTATGATGTGCAGTTTCCTATTATGACTTAGTCCTCGTGAAAGGTGATTTTGTGGCTTTGCAGTACCTGCCCGACCATGTTGGCCATCTCCCCACTAGTGATGCTGGTTGGTACATAAGCTTCGCTCAGCACTTTCATCAGGGCATTACTGTGTGTCTCAGAGTTTTGCAATAGTGACAAGATGGATATCTGAGCGGGAGTTTTGTTTAGATGATCGACAATAGAGTATTCCCTTAATTGTACCTTTCTCCCTAGGTCATCAGGGCCAGTCTCAACAATAGGCGGCTTAGATCCAACTTCTTTGCTTGTTCCTCCCAGGTGCTCAGGTGTATAGAGTCTACCAGTTCTAGTCATGCCTTGCGCCGCACCCTTTTCCTCTATTTTGGCTTTTCCTTTTCTCCTTGCCTCCGCAACATAATCCCATGGAATAGCATCAGACTTGTAATATGGCATGGGGGCTACCATCACAGTGAAGGGTGTAGTTACCTCAACTTCAAACGGTGCTTGGGTTTGTACCACAACGGGTGTGAGGGTGACTAGAGACTTTTTTGGATCATCCCGCTCCCGAAGGAGTCCGATTGACCCCTCCGGATCCCATTCCTCATCGGTCTCTATCACATTCACTCCCTCACCTCTGTGATCCGGGAGAAGATTATTACGAACATTTGGTACAACTTCCTTTGCCTGCATGACCTTGTTGTCGATCAATGTCAGAATCTTGTCTTTTAGTGTGTGACACTCATCAATTGTATGACCCTTCATGCCTGAATGATAGGCACATGTCTTGTTCGGGTTAATCCACTGAGAGGAGTTATCCATAATAATGGTAGGTATGGGAGTGACATAATCAACAACTTTCAATCTCTGATATAATTGGTCTATGGGCTCAGCGATTGGGGTGTATTATCTAGGTGGTCTGCCGTCGAAGTTTGGTCGTAGTTTTTGGTAGTTTTGGCGGGCGGGTGGTGGTGAGTGGTAATATGTGGGTTGAGTGTTAAAGGCATGGTAGGTGGTAGCAGGTTATTGGTATCTGGGGGGTGAAGGATGGTATGTGGGCGGAGGCATTTGGTATGTAGGTGAAGGTGTTTGCTATGTGAGAGGAGACTTAGGACCCTGGGCCACCATTACGGCTCCCACTTCTTTCTTCTTTGAAATACCTCCCGATTGCAATACTTTATTCAAGGCCTGCAGTGCCTCAAAATTTGTCAACATCCCACTCTTAATCCCTTCCTCTATTCTTTCTCCCAGCTTGATGATATTGGAGAATTTATGACTTTCAATAACCATATGTTACATCCCGCATTTTCGTATGTTAAAGTTTCGTCATAAGTTAATCGACGTAAGTTCGGGAATGAGATTATTTTGAGATTATAAGCATCATGATATTTCAAACAAATGATGAGTAAATTCGTGAAGGTGAAAGGGGAAACAAGTCAAAAAAATGAATTTTCGTCCAAGTTTGACATGTTCGAATAAAATACGGCCCGAGCTAAAATACTCGGTATTTATGGAGTAGTGCCATACAAGGTACCACATGACCATGATAGTAAGGTGTATAAGGTATGTGAAAAATGAGTAGTATTTTAAGTAAGTTGAAATAATTCTTAATTATGTGAGAAATTAGTTAATTATTGGTAATGGGACATTACCTAGTTAATTAATAATTGGTGGTGGATTAATTGAAGTCTTTGGATAAACACTAATGCATATAATGTGGCAGCCCTTTGAAATATATGAAGTGACTCATACCTTGAAAGGAAAGGCGTCAATTTAAGTATCATACACATGACACATCCGTATGATATAAAAAGTTTAGCCTTGGATAAACAAGTTCAAGTCCCAGATTCTCTTCTTCAGTTTCTCAAAGAAACTAATATCACATTCATTGCTCCTAACGGCATTCACGATAAATTCAAGCTGCCAGATTATAGTTGGGGTCGCTGCAAGAAATTGGAATTAAAAAGAGTTGTGAAACTTGGATTAAAGTGAGGTGCTTATGTTTACTAAGATATCGGATGAAAGCCATAAAATACATACGACACTAAATAATATTATAGCCATGGGATTTTGCGATTCTAAAGGAGTATGGTGCAATCTTTCGAAAGAATATCATATGGATTTTTCGCTACTCCGATCTCGCCGATACGTGATTTGTTGCAATTGCCGTATATTAGAGGGATTGTCAAGAGAATCAGCTCAAGTATGTTAAGTCTAAGCTCTTTCTTCATTTTGCATGATCTCGTAATTACACAAGTTAGATAACGAGGTATAAAGAAAAAATTCATGTTCTGGAATTTACGTATATTTTTCCTAGTCTTGTAAGTACAATATTCAATTGAGTATTTCCTCCTTCCAGTCAAGAGAGCAGAGAGTCTATATATATAGTATTACAGTATTTTCATTACCATCGAGATATAATCGATGGGCAGGCCCCTATTGGGCAACCTCTGATCAGATGGTAAGTTATATAACGTGCCTACTGTGGTTGAGCGCCCATGAGCGAGCCTAGTTAGCTGAGATACAGAGCCTAGTATGGCCGAGTGCCTATGAGCGAGCGTACTACGGCAGAGCAGTTATATATGTATATACCGAGCCTTATAGGGCCAGACAACTATTTTACTTACTATATTAAGAGAGTTGAGTCAGTATCAGCAGGTGAGCATATCTTCAGATTATCTTTGACTCCTAGTTACTTTCAATTATTATATTATCAGTTCAGTTTCAACTTTCAATATATTGCCTTACATACTCGGTACATTATTTCGTACTGACGTCCCTTTTTTGGGGGCGTTGCATTTCACGCGTGCAGGTTCAGACAGACAGGCAAGTAGACCTCCTCATTAAGTGTTGCCCAAGTTCAGCTTGATCAGTAAGCTCCATGCCTTTTGGAGTTGCTGAGTCTAGAGCTTTATGTACGTCTTGTTTATATATGTTTATATGTTATGAGTAGGTTGGGAAGCTGCTCCAATCACAGTATATCCATTAGTATAGGCTTGTAGAAATATCCTATTAGTTAGTGCAGTACGTTGGGTTTGCGGGCCTTGTATGTATATTTGGTTGGTTTGTCATCTGCAATATTATAACGGTCTTGTCGGCTGAGCTTTATATTGATATTTAGTCAGCATTCGTAGTTGTCTTGCAATGTGGCCCATGTCAAAAGTATGATATCATATGTTCAGAGTCCCTTAGTCACAAGGTTGTACGCAATTATAGGTGAGGTACCGGGTGTCGGTCTCGCCCCCCAGGCTCGGGGCGTGACAAAAATGGTATCAGAGCAGTTTTGTCCTAGGGAGTCTACAAGCCATGTCTAGTAGAGTCTTGTTTATGGGTGTGTCGTGCACCACACTTATATGCAGGA
>AWOL01S0049111.1:55451-69064 GCA_000715115.1 Nicotiana otophora | reverse complement strand
TTTTCCTGGTTTTCCGGGTTCATCTGGATTTGATTATACCCGGAATAGGCATCGAGAAAAGTAAGGATCTCGTGGCTGGCTGTGGCATCGATCATGCGATCGATGTTGGGCAGCGGGAAGGAATCTTTGGGCCATGCTTTGTTCAAATCCTTATAATCTACACACATTCTAAGTTTGTTCCCCTTTTTAGGCACTACAACTACATTGGCTAACCATTCGGGATATTTCACCTCCCAAATGGACCCTATCTTGAGAAGTTTGGTTATCTCGTCCTTTGTGAATACGTGCTTTACCTCGGACTGGGGTCTTCTTTTTTACTTCACCGGTCTGAACCTATGGTCCAAGCTTAGTTGATGCGTCGTTATGTCCGGTGAGATCCCTATTATATCTAAATGGGACCAGGTAAAACAATCAATGTTATTGATAAGAAATTGAATAACATTTTTCCTGAGTTCGGGGGTCAACCCCGTTCCCAGGTATACCTTCCGTTTGGGCCAATGCTCGATTAGTGTGACTTGCTCCAATTCCTCAATCGTTGATTTGGTAGCATCAAAATCTTTGGGGATCACGAAGGATCGGGGGATCCTTTGATCATCATCTTCGTCGATCTTCTGATTATATGGTCGGGTTAAAGCCGATGTATGTGATTGCTATTTGGTATCTTGTTCCCCTTTTGAGCTCGAACACTTTGTCGATGAAGGTGATGATATCGGAGTTGTTACCTCGACGACAAACATTTCCCTTGCGGCCGGTTATTCCCCGTGTACAGTTTTGATTCCCTCTGATGTTGAGAATTTAAGAACCTGGTGTACGGTCGAAGGTACAACTCTCATGCTGTGGATCCATAGCCTTCCAAAAAGGGCATTGTACCTCATATTGCCTTCGATTACGTGGAACTTCGTTTCCTGGATGGTCCCGACCATGTTTACCGGCAGAATTATCTCGCCTTTGGTGGTTTCACATGCCATATTGAATCCGTTTAGAACTAGGGTCGCGGGTACGATCTGGTCCTGTAGACCGAGCTGTTGTATGACCTTCCATCTAATGATATTGGCCGAGCTACCTGGATCAATTAACACACGCTTAACTTTAGTTTTATTCATAAGTGCGGATATTACTAGTGCATCATTGTGAGGTTGCATGACCCCTTCTGCATCTTCGTCATTAAAGGACAAGGTTCCTATGGGTGTGTAATCCAAAGTTGGAGATCACTTTTCTCTCATAACCGATGTTTTAGTGTATTTCAGTACCGACCCTTGAGGAGTATCGACGCCACCGATGATCATGTGGATGACGTGCTGAGGTTTTTCCTGTTCATTTTGTTTACCGAAATCTCTGTTTTTGAAATGGTTCTTGGCTCTGTTGCTTAAAAATTCTCGAAGGTGCCCTTTATTGAATAACCGGGCTACCTTCTCTCTTAGTTGCCGACAATCTTTCGTTCTTTGCCCATGGGTGCCATGATATTCACACATTTGATTGGGGTTCCTCTGAGCAGGATCGATTTACATTGGTCGAGGCCATTTAGTGTCCTTGATGCGTCCGATAGCCGACACGATGGCGGATGCATCGATGCTGAAGTTATATTCCGATAGCCGTGGTGCTTCCTTAGGTCCGGTATGCCTATCGAACCCATTTTTGTTCATTAGTCCCCGAGACCCTTGGCTTCGAGTATTTCTTTTTTCGCCTCGTATGAGGTTACGTGGAAGCTCGTTACCCCAACGATATCCGTTGTATGGCTGGTATCGATCCTTCCTTGACCTTGATTCTCGATTGGCATCCCCTTTGAAATCGCACCCGGAACCTAACTGATCATCTTTGACCCTTATTTTAGATTGATACCGATTGTGCACATCCGCCCAAGTAATAGTTGGGTATTCGATAAAGTTATGTTTCAGCCGCCGTGAAGCCATCGAGATCCGATCGTTCAGACCTTGAGTGAAAGCTTGAACGACCCAATCGTCTGTGACTGGTGGTAGATCCATTCATTCCATTTAGAAACGATACATAAAATCTCTTAGCATCTCGTTATCCTTTTGTCTAACCTTGAATAGGTCCGATTTTTGTTTCTCGACTTTTATGGCCCCGACATGTGCTTTTACGAAATAATCTGCAAGCATAGAAAAAGAATCAATAGAGTTAGACGGTAAATTATGATACCATATTTTTCCCCCTTCGACAGGGTTTCGCCGATTTTTTTCAATAATACAAATTCAATCTCATCATCTTCTAGATCGTTTCCTTTAATGGCAAATGTGTAAGAGGTGACATATTCGTTGGGGTCGGTTGTCCCATTATACTTAGGAATTTCGGGCATGCGAAACTTCTTAGGGATTGGTTTAGGGGCCGCGTTCAGGGAGAAAGGCTTCTGTACGAATTGTTTGGAATCTAAGCCTTTCAATATCAGGGGTGCCCTCGGGATTTGATCGACCCTGGTGTTGTATGCTTCCACCTTTTTGTTGTTTTCTTTGATCCGTTTTGACAGTTCATCGAACATCTTAACAACTTCGGGATTAGTCCCTGATTCTTGATCGTTTGACCTTGCTACAACTGGCTCTGTTCTGCGGATGATCTCTCGGGGTGGAGTCGGCTCCGGTCTGCTCGGTACCTGTGTTTGACTCTGCAACTGGACTATTGCTACCTATTGGGCTTGCAACATTTCGAAAATCATATGCAAGCTCATTCCGTTTTCCTCAATATTATGGGTGACTCGAGGTGAAGATCGAGTGCCGCCATGAATGCTATTTTCAAGTTCAAAATGTAGGTCCGCCTCAATGGCCATATGCGAGTTGATGTCTATTGGTACATCGATTCGAGCTCTAATGACGTTAATCAGGTTGTTGTTCTCATCTTGAAGACCAGCTTCATTGTCGCTATGTAAGGCCATTTGATTGATAGTTAATCGTTGCTATTCTGAAATCCAAGATACTTTCGGAAATAAGCTCAAAATGGCATATTTTTGCGGATTCGTATCAAATAACCACTTCTATCCTTAGCCCCACGGTGGGCGCCAAACTGTTTACCCGAAAAATGGATAGAGTTGAATTTATACGTAGTTCTAAGGATATGTGGTATCGCTTGATACGAACTGTAGGGATAAATAGAAATATCGGATTGCAAAGAATGCAAAGTGAACAAGGTTGTAAAGAAGATGATTTTTCGGACTAAACAAGCAGAATCAATTTATGAAACTTAAAAGAATAACTCTTCAATATAGGAGAATATGATGCTTGGATTATAATGTAAGCCAAAAAACTTGCCCCTTACAGAAATAATAACCATCCCCTTTATAGTAGATGGATCTTACTTTAGATATAATTAAAAATACATAGTGGGAGACCCATGATAAATCAGCTTTTCCATAATTCCTGCCAAGATTCTTTTCTATAGTTGGATTGCAACGGCCCTTGTCTATGAGATCGATATTGACTCGAGTTTTTGGTCTTGACTTGGGCTCTCGATCTTGACTTGAGCTTGATTCTGACTCGGATCCTTGAATTGATTCGAGGTCAATGTTGGTCGGTCTCTGAATCATAAGCTCGATAACTTTTCTTTGCATCGTAATTTGATTTGGATTCGAGCTTGATAATGATATCGAGCTCGACATCGATCGGTCCCTTGGGCTCGAAGCTTGTTTGTACCATCTTCAGACCCATCTCGAAGTCCTACTTCAATCTATTATGTTTTGACCTCGATCGATCGTACGAAGGCCGAAATCTATTTCGACCGTATAAAAGGTTAAATTTCAGATATACACTAGGTTTTGTAGTTCAAATTTCAGGCGAAAATATCAAAAGTTTGAACTTGGTAAGCAAACTTCAGGTGTATGCCGGGAGTTGGTTCCAAAGTGGCTAGACTTTTAAAATTTTAAACAATGCCGCTATGGCTTAAATAATGGTCCCAAAATTGGCTATTGTTGCATTTTCCCCCTTTACAATGTGGCAATAACGAATGGTGATTTTAAAAAGCACGGCTAGCCAGTTTTCGGACTGGTAATTGAAAAATAGCCAGCATTTGCAAAGTAATTAAAAATAGCCATTATTTTGCTGCAACACGGAAAGTTCCAGCATACTGTAATGGAGATTGGTGCACTTGTGTATGATCTTCCAGCATATTATGCTGGAACTCCAACACACGGAAAGTTTCAGCATAATATACTGAAGATTGGAGAACGTGTGTATGAACTTTCAGCATATTATGCTGGACCAGTATATTATATTGGAACTCTAATATATTATGTTAGAACTCCAGTATATTATGCTGGAAGTGTAGTATATTAAACTGGAACTCCAGTATATTATGCTGGAATAATTTTCAGATTTTGAATAGTATTTTTGTTCAGATTTATATTTACATGAAAAGTGACTAAATTTCGATTACTTTTGAAACTGTGGCTATATGTCAATTACCACTTGTAAATCTGGCTATTTTTTAATTTCACCATTGTTTGAGTGAACTCTAAAATTCTGATTCTTAATCAAATGCTATCTCTTAATTGCATGCGTAATTTATTGTTCTGCTGTCCAAATAAACTGCCTAGTTCGTAGATTTTTTCCCTAATGGCGGGACCACCACAACTTTAGGTTTTTTCTTTTGGTTGGAAGGTGCAGAGATTTTTTTCCTATTTTTCAAAAATCATACAGAATAATATTTATATTTGGTTATTATTTCTCCGTCTTTTTATGAATTAATTTACTCTATAAGATGCTAGTTCTGATTGTGCTACAAGCTTTACATTTATATATCATTACAGATGATAATCCAGGATCTTCAAGATGGATGCTGTAGAAAAGAACCTCTATGGATTAAGTTTTAAGTTTCACGGACTATTGAGCTTTCTTCTTGTCCGACTATATCATCTTTCAAAACTATCGATGGACGATGTTTAACCTAAAATTTAAGTTTTAGATAAATTAATTAAATTTATGTAATAGGGCCTCAAGCAATTGAAATAAACTAATAAAATAATTTTTACTAGTAGAAAATAGTAAAAGAATAATGAAGTAGATAAAAGAATAATGTAAAGGAGTTCTTATTGAATAGTTCTTTGCCGAAAGAAGTTGACAAACAATGCCAACAATTGAAAATAAAGTGCTTCATTAAATTGAGTATAGTAACAGTAAATAAAATTGATTCCGAATAGTTTACAATTATGGAGAAGAAGTGTATTTGTAGTTTACCCAGGATATTTTGGGTTTTAGTATTAACTCCTGGCAATTACAAATCCTACGAGTTTAATGTAACGACTCAATAGGTCGTTTTGAGTTCTAATTCCCCATTTCGTGATTTGAGATTTTTTGTGACGCTATATGATAATTTATGATGTGTGTGCGCGGTCCGTGTTAATTTTTCAAAAGTTTAAATGTGAATTTTTAAAGAAAATATTATTTTTGAACTGAAAAATAGTTAGACTTGACCATGGTTAATATTGTCAGTAAACGACTTTGGATCGTTGTTTTGATGGTTCTTGTAGGTTCCTATAATCTTTTGGACTTGTACGTATATCTGGTCGAGGTCCCAGGTAACCCTAGGCCGTTTCTACGCTTAATGAGAAAAGTTGGAATTTTAAAGCATGAACTATGAATTGTTTTGAGTTTTGATGTTTGATTCTTGACTTTAGACTTTAATTTGACGATTTAAGCTTATGAGCGAGTTTATATGATGTTGTTTTACTTGTGTGGATGTTTGGATTGGGGCCCGAGAGGCTCGGGTGAGTTTCGGATGAGTTTCGCACTGATTTGTTTGGACTTGAGTTGGTGGTGTTGCAGACGTCGCAATTGCAATGTTGTGTTCGCAAATACGAGCCTCGCATTTGCGAGTGCTAGCTCGCATTTGTGATGTTGGGAGAGCTTGGGCATCTTTGGTGCTTTTTGCGAGGGGTCTGCCTTCGCATTTGCGAGTCTCTTGTCGCATTTGCGACTCTGGGTGGAGAAGGGACAACTTCGCTTTCGCGAAGCTTAGTTCGCATTCGCGAGGATTCCAGTCTTTGCATTTGTGAAGCTGTTGCCGCAATTGCGAAACGTATGTCGTATTTACAAGATCTTAGGCTCAGGGGCTGGATCGCATTTTTGACCAGTTGTTCGCTTTTGTGCGTGTCACAATTGCGAACAAGAGTTAGCAATTGCGATACCTGTAGCTGCGTAAAAGGTAAGAATTCCAGGATTTAGCTCATTTTATTCCATCTTTGAGATCCAGACTCCATATAAAGGAGATTTTGGAGAGCCATTTCTTCCAAACTTCATAGGTTAGTAACTTTAACTTGTTTTTGTTCAATTTTATTTCTTATCCCCAGATTTTTATGCCTAAATGTAAGTTGTCATATAACAGAAATAAGCTTTTTGGGTAAAACTTTAGGATTTTATATTTTTGACATTTAGACCTTGATTTGAGGCCGGATCTCGAAGCACATAACATATTTAGACTCGAAAATGAATGAGTAATCGGGATTTGGTCTTAATTTCGGATTTCGACTATGTGGGCCCGAGTTGACTTTTTTTTTTACTTTTCCAAATATATTAAAGATCGAGCCTTTTTTACAATAGAATAGCTTCTAAAGCTTGTTTTGTCTTATTTGAGTACTATTTGACTAGATTCAGATAGTTTGGAGGCTTGTTCTAAAAGGAAAAACTGTGTTGGATTGTTGATTTTATTCCAAAAAGAGGTAAGTATCGTGATTAACCTTGATTTGAGGGAATTAGGACACAATTGATCTATTTGCTACGTGATCTATGTGTAGGGAAGACGTTTATGCAAGGTGATGAGTGTATATGCATTATCATGGGTTTAAGCATGCAGGGTGTTCTAGCTTACTTCATGCCTTAAATTATACCATGTCTTTTATTTATTTATTTATTTCGTGCTTATCCTTATTATGTGCCCTTATTTGATACATATTTTTTACTTATTTTTTACTTGATATATATATGCATTCACTTGTTACATGCTTTCATTTGTTTTATGCCTTCATCTATCTCATGCTTTTACTTATTACATGCTCTTACTTGTTATTAGATAGATGCTTTTACCTATTTCACGTCTTTATTTTCCTTATTGCCTTTACTTATTTCTGGTTTAACTATACTATGTTATGTCGTATAGTGTGACCTTGAATTGTTCTCGTGTTATGCTTGTTGAAGTCTTTATTAATATATATTATGAGGCTAGTTCTTGAACATTGAATTATTCGACCTTCTTTGCTCGTGCTCGTATATTCTTGGTAGATTATGCATTTTAGTTCTCTTTCATGTTATGTTGTGAGATTTGCCATGTTTGGTTGTTATTGGGCATTATCAAATGAATTGATATATTGGGATCGGGTTGCACGCCACAACGTTACTTCTTATTGATATTGGGATCGAGTTGCACGCTGCAACGGTAAATATTATTGTTGGGATCGGGTTACATGCCGCAACAATATCTATTATTGATATATTGAAATCGAGTTGCATGTCGCAACGGTAATGATTATTATTGGTATTGATATTGGGATCGGGTTCCATGTCGTAATAGATAGGATATTTTGCACTTATTCTTTGTTGTTGTTATCTATTATGACATTGTGTGATGAGGTTGTGCCATGATGTATACCTAGGAACTCTGTTATATATTCTCTTATTAGTTTTACATTTTTACTCATTTCTCTATAATGCCATTTGTCACGACCTAAGCCCATGACACGTATTATCTGTTTTGGACCTAGGCACGTACGATTTTGTCTTTTTTCTCGAGCTCCAAAAACGTTCATACCATGTGAACTTATGCTATGCCTTATAAGTTTCTCCATTTTGCTCTCCCATTCCGACGTGGGATTCGCCTAAGGTGACATATACACCCTTTCTTCAGAAGCTTGCCATACTAGAAGTCTTGACCCGCCCTCATCAGTTCTCCCTCCATCATGGGCACCATATTTACACCCCCCCCCCTCCCGAGACCCAATGTCCTCACTGAGGTTTGCCCTGACATTGTATTTAGGGAGATTCGGCTTTAATACCATATTTGTTACGATCCAAGCCCATGGAACGTATTGTCCTACGTCCGGACGGATTTGTCTTTTTGGGCCGAGCCCCCTCGAGCCCCAAAAGCGCATATACCATGTGAACTTATGTCATGCCTTATAAAGAACTTCACTTTCCTCTCTCATTCCGATGTGGAATTCTCCTAAGGTGACATGTGTGCCCTTTCTTTACAAGCTTGTGTGACGACCCAATTCCCAGTATAGGCCGTGATGATACCCAACGTCGTCGTTAGGCAAGCCAACGGTGAATTATCCATTTAATTTTTTATTTTATTACTTTTAAAATCATGGTTTTATTAATCAATACATATAAAATCAAGGATATATGTAATATTAATAAATATAAAATAAAATGGTGACAACGTTAGCAAAACCATAACATCTACTAGAGATTCCCAAAATCCTGTGTCACAAGTGCATGAGCATCTACTAGGAAGTACAATACTAATACAGTATCTGTCTGGAATGTAAAATAGACAGAACAACATAAATGAATATGATGGTGTCTCCGTGTGCTGCGGATCATAACATGGAATGCAACTCACCATAAAGTCCCCTCAATAGTTGTGCTCATGCACCAAATGACCACCAAAAATACCTGCACAATCAGTGTAGAAGTGTAGCATGAGTATGTAAATCAATGCGTACCCAATAAGTATCTAGCATAACCTCGGAGAAGTAGTGAAGAGGGATCGACATCGATACTTATTAGTGGTCCAATAAAGAATGTATATTAAAGTAGGCATGGATGGAGCATAGTAAGTAAAAACAACGAAATAGATATACATGCATAATATTGTCCTCAATAGGAGAATAACCATGAGGTTCTCAATAACCGGATACTCCCTCAAATGGAATAAATAATGGTCAACACCAAATAAACGGTCACATCTCTAGTCAGAAAAACTCACAGGTATACCGACTTCATATCAGGTATTACACATAATTCTGCCGAGGTGAGCAGCCCGGTCCCATAAGAGTAATGGCACGAGTTCCTCCCGTGGCATACGGCCCGATCCTTGCTGAGGTCGTTCAGCCCGATCCATAATCGTGTACACTGTCGAGGTTCGACCGACGCGAACTGTAGATGCATCTCATAATACTGCCGAGGCGAACGGCCTGATCCCATAATGATATTGCTGAGGTGTTCAACCCGATCCCATAGGAATAGTGAAGAATTGATGGGTCAGTGCCCTCATTCTATATATGTGTGAGTCGTGAAATTCAAGAAACTATCGGACGAATATGTACAACATAGGAGAAATTCGTAAAAGGAAGTGTAATCTCTACTACTAATCAAGTAGCTCGCCAAATATCTAAAATTGCAAGTTCGATAATTTACACAAGTCTAGTCTCAGGCAAAATGTAATTTAAAGCAGTTAAACGAGTATGGATGTCTCAATTAGTTCAATTAAATCATGGTGTGAGTCTAAGTCTACCCGGACCTAATCATGAAGTCTAGCATACACAAGGACACTCGTCACCTCATACGTGCGTAGCTCCCGCAACATGTAGCACATAGCAAATATAACATTTGTGGTGTACATTCCCCTCACAAGGTTAGACAGGAGATTTACCTCGCTCTGAAATCTGATAACCGGCTCCGATGCCTCACTAACTCCTCTAACCGATGCCAAACGATCCGAAACTAATCCAGAGAACATTAAAACCAATTAAAACATACTCAAGAACCTATAATTTATCATTTAGAAACAATTTTCAACCCCGCACGAAATGTCAACACAAGTCAACTACGAACACGTATGCTCGGATTTCAAAAATTATTAAAAATAAATATTACCAATAACTTATATAGTCTATATCCAGAAAAGCATCCAATTTTGCCCATAAATTGACCCTCAAATCAAGGATTTACCATTTCTCAATTTTGGGGCTCAAAATCCCAATTTTTACAATCCAAACACGGATAAAAATAATAACCAATAGAAATAATTACGGAAAAACAAAAATAATAACTGTTAGATATTTACCCCCTTGTTGGTACGAGAATAACGCCGCGAAAATCACCTCAAACAAAGCTTTAGAACTCAATGTGCTCAAAATACTAAAATACTCGGTTTGCCCATTTAAAATACCGCCTAGTTGATTTTTGTTCTTCGCCTTCGCGGGACATCTTCGTCTTTGAGAAGAGAAATTTTTCGCGTTGGCCGGACAACCCATAATGCCTTCTTCGCGTTCGCGAAGAACAAAAGTTCGCACCAGAAATCAGCAATCTTTTCCGACACAGAAATGGGCATAACTCTCTCATACGACCTCAGAATTCGACGATTCTTATTGATATGGTTTCATAACTATGATACGAATCTAATGATTCAATATAAACACAAATCAAAGGCCGTTTTCTCAATATGGTACCCTTTATTTCCAAAGAAACGACGCCGAAATATCAAATAAGAGCCCAACACAACCCAAACCTATCCGAAACACACCGAGGCCCCCGGGACCCCGTTCAATCACACCAACCAGTCCTAAAATATAATACAAACCTACCCGAGGCCTCCAATCACACTAAACAATATCAAAACTATAAATCACACATCAATTCAAGCCTAATGAACTAATAAACTTTTACACTTCTAAAACTCATGCTGAACCATGCTAAATCAATTCAGAATGACCTAAATTTTGCATGGAAATCCCAAATGACACAACAGACCTATAATAACTTTTGAAACTATAACCAGACCCAATATCAATAAAGTCAGCTCTCGATCAAACCTATCAACCTTCCAAACCTTCAATCATCCAACCTTCGCCAAAAAGCATCAAATCAACCTACAGATTTCCAAATCCAAATCCGTATATACGCCTAAGTCCAAAATCTTCATTCAGACCTAACAGAACCGTCAAAACTTTAATCCAAGTTCATTTACTAAAAATTCAAACCTTAGTCAACTCTTCCAACTTAAAGCTTCCGAATTGAAAATTATTTTTCCAAACCAACTCTGATCTTCCCGAAAATCTAATCTGACTACTCGTGCAAGTCAAATACATATAGTGAAGCTACTCAAGGTCTCAAATCTTTGAATGACATGCTAGAGCTCAAAACGACCGGTCGGGTCTTTACAACTTGCTAGCCTAGATGCGCGGTTATATTTTTAGAAGTGTTTGAGTTTCATGTTGATTTCATGTGTTTTGGAGGTCCGATTCATACTTTTAGATGTTATTTTAATGATTTGATCACGTGAGCGAGTTCGTGTTATATATTTAGACTTATGTTGATGTTTGGTTTGGAGTCTCAAGGGCTCGGGTGAGTTTCGGACGCGTTGCAGAGTATTTGATAGAGTTTATGTACTGCTAGTTTTTGTACAGATGCCTCAGGTCTCGCATTTGCGAGTTTTGGATAGCATTTTCCATAATAGGATGTAGTCTTCTAGGTTCGCATTTGTGAACCAAGTGTTCGCATTTGCGATAGGTGGCCTGGGTGAGCTGGTTCATATTTGTGATCTTCTTGGTCGCATTTGCGAAGTGTCCATGTTCGTACTTGCAGACGTTCCATCGCAATTGCGATGACAACAAGGATGTGAATTTCTTCGATTTTATGATTGATTTCTCGTATTTACAGGGTTCGCATTTGCGACACCTGCGCCTCGACAAAAGCTGATGACTTAACATCAAAATCATGTGAATCAAAGTGAAAATTTATGAAACTTTGTCAAGTTTTTAAAAAATAAGAATTTGAGTTTTGAGAGTCGATTTGGACTCGAATTTTGAAACTAATCACATATATGAACTCGTGAGGTCATGAGTGATTGGAATCTTCCATTGCTCCCGGATTTTGACCGGGGGGAAGGGTCCAAAGTTGACTTTTGTTGACTTTTGAGGAATTGTGTAAAAATTGTAGCTTTATTTATTGGAATTGATTTCTCTTGCATTATTTGGTGTTATTAAGTCAATTTTGGTTAGATGTGTGCCGGCGGAGGTGAATTGTAAAGGAAAAACTATTTTTGAGTATTGATTGAGGGCTTTTGAGGTAAGTATCTTGCCTAACGTTGTGTGGGGGAAANCTACTCTAACCACCTCTCTAACCAATCACATGCTCTATTAACTGACTAACTAATGTACTAATCTGCTAACACATAAATAGACTAAACTACCCCTTACTCAAGTTACATCTTTTGTCTCAACAATATTCCATCAACATGTCTTATATTTTAACATCAAAATCGTGTGAATCAGAGTGAAAAATTTATGAAACTTTGTCAAGTTTTTAAAAAATAAGAATTTGAGTTTTGAGAGTCGATTTGGACTCGAATTTTGAAACTAATCACATATATGAACTCGTGAGGTCATGAGTGATTGGAATCTTCCATTGCTCCCGGATTTTGACCGGGGGGAAGGGTCCAAAGTTGACTTTTGTTGACTTTTGAGGAATTGTGTAAAAATTGTAGCTTTATTTATTGGAATTGATTTCTCTTGCATTATTTGGTGTTATTAAGTCAATTTTGGTTAGATGTGTGCCGGCGGAGGTGAATTGTAAAGGAAAAACTATTTTTGAGTATTGATTGAGGGCTTTTGAGGTAAGTATCTTGCCTAACGTTGTGTGGGGGAAACTATCCCATAGGGATTGGTTTGTTTGTACTATTTGAACTACGTGAAAGGCGTATATAAGAGGTGACGAGTGTGTATACCACTTATATGTGAAAATTTATCCGGCTTAGATTCTTAGGTTCTTATGTACATTAAAATGAAGTTGTTTTATCATGTTAAATCCTCAATTGCTAAATTTACCCTTACGTATCTTATTTGAAGTTGATCGATTTATGTTCTTTCCTTGTTGAACCGAATATACTTTTATATACCTTAATTGAAGTTGTTGCCCCTTTTATTATCGTGTTATCTCTTCCGTAATTGCTTAACATTAATTGAAGTTATTGTTATCCCTTTCATTGTTGACTTATCCTTATTTGGAATCATTTTTACATGTTATCCCTCTTATCATTGAGTTATACCTAATTGGAATCATTGTTACATGTTATCTCTCTTATCGTTGAGTTGTACCTAATTGAAATCATTGTTACATGTAATCTCTCTTATCGTTGAGTTGTACCTATTTGGAATCATTGTTACATGTTATCTCTCTTATCGTGGAGTTGTACGTATTTGTATTTATTGTTATATGTTATCTCTTTCATTGTTGAGTTACTCTTATTTGATATCGTTGTTACACATTATCTCTCCCACTATTGAGTTATGCTTGTTTGAAATCATTATTATGTGTTATGTCTTTTATTGTGAGCTTGTTCTTCCATTATTTGTGTTTAGAGATTCCTGTGTTGATTTACTTGTCGTACTCTCGTATTATTATTATTGTTGTTGTTGTTGTTGTTGTTGTTGTTGTTGTACTTAGTGTCGTTGAGCGAGGGATATGTGTGGTTGTGGCATTGGAAACGTTTTGAGGAAATATTGCGGCATATGGGTAGATGTGGTACGAGTTGTTATATTCTGTTGTTATATTTTTGGCACACGCAATATTGTTGAGAGGATTGTCAGGGTGTTCGCACGTGAGTTGTCCGTACTATTGTCATTACTGATATTTTCACATGCGGCATGACAAGGCAGGCTCTATATATATATATAT
>AWOL01S0049111.1:23471-45827 GCA_000715115.1 Nicotiana otophora | reverse complement strand
AGTTGACATTTGTTGAATTTTTGAGGATTTGTGTAAAGATTATAGATTTATTTATTGAAATTGATTTCTCTTGCATTATTTGATGTTATTAAGTCGATTTTGGTTAGATGTGTGCCGAGCGGAGGTGAATTGTAAAGGAAAAACTCTTTTTGAGTATTGATTGAGGGCTTTTGAGGTAAGTATCTTGCCTAACGTTGTGTGGGGGAAACTACCCCGTAGGGATTAATTTGTTTGTACTATTTGAATTACGTGAAAGACGTGTACACGAGGTGACGAGTCTATATACGACTTATATGTGAAAATGTGACCGGCTTAGAGACTTAGGTTCTTATGTACATTAAAATAAAGTTGTCTTATCATGGTAAATCCTCATTTTCTAAAGTTACCCTTACGTGTCTTATTTGAAGTTTATCGAGTCATGTTCTACCCTTGTTTCAAAATATACTCTTATATGCCTTAATTGAAGTTGTTGCGTCTTTTATTACCATGTTATTTCTTCCGTAATTGCTTAACCTTAATTGAAGTTATTCCTATCCCTTCCATTGTTGATTTATCCTTATTTGGAATCATTGTTACATGTTATCTCTCTTATGATTGAGTTGTACCTAATTGGAATCATTGTTACATGTTATCTCTCTTATCGTTGAGTTGTACCTATTTGGAATCATTGTTACACGTTATCTCTCTTATCGTCGAATTGTACGTATTTGTAATTATTGTTATATGTTATCCCTTCCATTGTTGAGTTACTCTTATTTGATATCGTTGTTGCACATTAGTTATCCCATTGTTGAGTTATTCGTGTTTGAAACCATTATTACTTGTTATGTCTTTCATTGTGAGCTCGTTGTGTTTAGAGATTCCTGTGTTGATTTACTTGCCACTACTCCCATGTTATTGTTGTTGTAAATAGTGTCGTTGAGCCGAGGACTAGATGTGGTTGTGGTATTAGAAATGTTTTGAGTAAATATTGAGGCATATAGGCACATGTGGTGCGAGTTGTTATATTGTGTTGTTATGTTTTTGGCACACGTGATATTGTTGAGAGGATTGTCGGGGTGTTCACGCGTGAGTTATCCGTGCTATTATTATTATTGATATTTGCCCATGCAGCGTGACAAGGAGGGCTATATATATGTGTGTGTGGGTTTGTGTGTGTGGCGAGATAAGGCGGGAATATTATTATGCGCATGCTACGAGACAAGGCTGACATTTACGTTATTGTTGCACACGTGGCGAGACAAGGGGATACGTCGAGGATGATTTGTGATGACTTGTGATGGCCTGGGGAATTGTTATTGATGACATGTGTGTAGTGGTGTGCCTAACTTGTGTGAGTCATGCATTTTATATTTTGTTGTGTTGTTTTCAATGTTCCATTCGTTGTCTCTGCTCTTATTTGTTGACTTGAGTTGGGATAGAACACTTGCACAAGCATACACGTAATTATTCACTCATATCGGTTTAAGAAGATGAACCCTAATATTTAATGATCATTTATATGTATTCTCGTACACTTGCCTTATGTGTGTAAGTTGTACTAATGGCATATGAGATGTCCGGGCGGATATGAGATATTTCTGTTGTTGGAACGTGAGTTCTCCATGCAGTTATGAAGTATTCTTGTTGCTAGCAAGTGAGTTGTCTGTGCGGATATGAGATATTGTCACTCTATTAGCACGTGAGTTGTCCTTGCAGATATGAAGTACTAATGGTATTGACACATGAGTTGTCCGTGCGGTTGTGAATTTTAATGTGGGCATAAGATGCCAAGTGATTAGGGTTCGTGACTTGGAACCCGCGAATTGTGGTTATGAGGTGTAGCACCTCGGGAAAATTCTTATATTAATCTTGTGTGAAAGCGGTTGTTTATTGGGTTGTTACCTATTTTTTCTTACTTGCTTTTACCGGTCTTTAACTATATTCAGCTTACTCTATAGCGTTATTATCTGTTTGTTCCTTGTTGCTAATTGTTACTTCTAGTTCTCTATTGCCAATATTGGTTATCGTTTCTACCATGCTTAGCTTTATATTGATATTGTTCCTTGCTAGTTTCACATTCATACTTGTACAGGTTATTATATCTAGTAGGTATCTTGAATGTTCCTCGTCACTACTCCACCGAGGTTACTCCTGATACTTACTAGGTACCACTGTAGTGTACTCATGCTACATTTTCTGTACATTTTTGTGCAGATCCAGGCACTTTGGAGTTTGTTGATCATTAGATAGCTAATCAGAGTTACCTTCTGAAGTTGTTTCGTACAATTTATTTCTATTCCAGAACATTTGTACTTAGAAATTTCCTAGTTAACTCAGTAGAGCTTATGACTTGTACTACCGATTTTAGGATGTTATGTATCTACCTTGGGATTTTGGCTTTATATAGAAATTTCTGGTTCATGTTTAATAGTTGTTTAGCAAAAGTCTGTTATTATTTCGATATGTGTTATGCTTACCTATTCTTAGAGACTAGGTGCAATCATGACTTCTTCGGAGGGACTTTGGGTTGTGACACGTACTATATGCACTTGTGCTATGCCTTATAAGGTTCTTCACTTTCGTCTCCCATTCCGATGTGTGATTCGTCTAAGATAACATACACACCCTTTTTTTAGAAGCTTGCCAGCCTAGAAACCTGCTAGTCCTACTTGTCCCACCCTCATCAGTCTGCCATCTATCATTAGTGTCACATTCACCCCCATTGGGACTCAGGTGACATCACGCAGGGCGTGCTGATGAGGGCGGGTAAAGTAGGACTGGCAGGCTTCTAGGCTGGTAAACTTCGAAAGGGGTGCACATGTCACCTTAAGTGAATCCCACATTAGAATCAGAGAGGAAAATGAAGAGGTATATAATGCATGACACAAGTGTACATGGTACGCGTGCTTTTGGGGCTCGAGGTGGCGTAACCCAACAATATAAATCCATGCAGGCATCGACCCAAGGCAGACAATACGTTCCATGGGCTTAGGCCATGAAAAATATGGTATCAGAGCCAAATCTCTCTCAATACGATGGTGGAGCAAACCTCAGTGGCCAACTAACTTAGGTGAATCCCCCTTCTTTGAGAAGGTGGTGGTAAAAACCTCAGCGAGGACGCTGAGTCCCAAGGGGAGTTGAATGTGAAGCCCCTGATAGAGGGCAAGCTGATAAGGTCGGGTCAAGTTAAACTGATAGGCTTCTCGGTTAGCAAGCTTCTGAAGAAGTGATGCACATGTCACCTTAGGCGAATCTCATATCGGAATGAGAGAGGAAAGTGAAGAACATTATAAGGCATGACAGAAGTTTATATGGTACGCGCGTTTTTGGGGCTCAAGGTGGCGTAGCCTAAAAACACAAATCCTTGCCGGCCTAGGCCCAAAGCGAATAATATGTTCCATGGGATTAGGTCATGACAAATAGGTAGCGTAGCCCAAAAAAATAAATCAGTACGGGCCTAGCCCTAATGCAGAGAATACGTGCCATGGGCTTGGGTCGTGACACCATTATTTTCTTTTTATGCTTATTACTCGTACTTGTTTATAATGAGTATCTTGTAATAGTCTCGTCAGTACCTCGTCGAAGATTGGCTCAATACTTGCTGAGTACATGAGGTCGGTTGTATTCATACTACACTTTTGTACTTATTATGGATATCCAGGTATTGGTCCCAGCATCACTTAGAGGTGATTAGCTCGGACCTTTTCCAGGAGACTTGAGGTAGTGCTTCATGACGTTCGTAGACCCTGGAGTACCCTCCCTATCTCTATTTACTTTTTATTGTACCAGAGAGTATCATACTTCTTTTTTTGCAGATTTGCATTTAGTACTCCTAGTAGCTCGTGTGCTTGTGACACCAAATCTTGAGAATAGTTTTAGACAACATTTGGTTGTAGCCTTATTATGCATTATGAGATTTCTCTCTTTTGTCCTTATTATGATAATTTTAACTGTTATCTGCTTTGTTTATTATGGCTAAATGTTGGCTTACCTAGCAAGCTGTATTAGGCGCCATAAAAACCCATGGTTGGAAATTTGAGTCGCGACACTTAACGGTTAGTTAATAATATTGATAATGGACAGACACGATCTTAGGGAATGATTATATTAGTCTATACTGTAAAAAGGATCCCATTCCCTCACTTTGTATCCTATCGAAAATTACATACTATTACTGTAACTATGCCAAATTGGTGTATGAGTTAGTATCGTGCATTTCAATTGCCTATTGATATGTTTGAATAGATTATTAATAAGAATTCTCCTTCCTTTTTTTTAAAAAAACTATTGCTTCATCATTAAAATTTATTGTTATTCAACTTATTTATCTATTCTTCACTGAAATTGGACGACAACAATTAGGTGTGGCCTTATTTATAAAACTTTAATTAGTTAATCTAATAATTCAATTTTAGGTTAAACACTAATATCATGCCCACTCGTTGTGATCATTATCGACATATTCCATACGTTACACTTAATGAATTTGTAACTGATGAGGAATTAATGCGGAATCAAATATATCACTACTAGAAATTCGGTAAAAACCGACCAAGGTCGACCGACCAACTTTAGTCGGTCAAAAAACCAACCAAAGTTGGTCGGTTTTTCAAAATATTTTTTTTTTAATTTTTGTTTACGAAACCGACCAACTTTGGTCGGTTTTCTCTGGCGCAAACATGCAGGAAACTATTTTTGAGTCCTGCGAAATTTATTTTTCAAGAAATCGACCAATTTTGGTTGGTTTTTCAATTACATTAAATAAAAATTAATATTAAAAAAATCGACCAAAATTGGTCGGTTAATTCGGCCGGTCATTTAAAAAAACCGACCACCTTTGGTCGGTAATTTCACTTTTTAATAAAACCGACCAACTTTGGTCGTTTATTTTCGTGCGAAAATACAATTAAAGAGTATAATTCAAATAAAAGATAGCCTTAAAACAAAATGCACCAATGGTCTAGTGCTAGAATAGTATCCTGCCATAGTACAGACCCCGGTTCGATTCCCAGATGGTGAATCTTTTGATTACATAATTAAAATACCGACCAACTTTGGTCGGTTTCTTTTTGCAATATTTTGTTTTTGAATTTAATTGACCGACCAAAGTTGGTCGGTAATTTCCGACCAATTTTGGTCGGTATTTCTTTCCGACCCCTAAAATACCGTCCACACGTCAATGGTCGCATTTTGGTCGGTTATTGGCCAATACCGACCAACTTTGATCGATTTTTTTGGTCGATTGTTACCGAATTTCTAGTAGTGTATCTTCGCTTATTTATGGACTAGATGAGAAAGGGCCCATATACGGCCCAACTTTGCAATCTTAAAATTATTGTTTGTAGGTTCAGTTAATTTTTTGATAAATAAATTAATCATCATCTTATTCATTTAATCAAGGATAGAAAATAATATTTGGGATCACAATTTACAATTAATTTATTTTAATAACTTATATAAAATTAAATAATAAATTATACTTGTTTAAGTTGCTCCCATTAATATGAAAAAACTATCTGCTATAATACTCATTTTAACATCCACTCAATGTCAAACATAGACATCAAAATTGGAAAACTGGTTTCAATGATATTATTTACAGATTATATTTGAGTATCACAAGAGAATATATTAAAGCTACATGTGACATATATATTAGTGTATTTTTTAGAATAAAAAGCATACCAATCTATCTGTAAACTAATCTTTAATACATCCAAATTAGTCTTGCAAGTATTTCAACAGTGAAAATAATCAGCTACTTGATGAAATTTTAAACAAATAGCATCATTCTTTACAATATAATAAACGATGGAAAAAAAATTATGATTTTACTTTATGTCTTGTATACAATAAAATCAAGAAATATCTTTAGTATTGTAAACAAAGAGAACTTCCAAGAGGATTTGCATATGTAATAAGACAATTTACTACTTTTAACAAAGAGAACCAAAAAGCACTAAACAAATATTAATATGATATAAATTAGAGTAATCTAATATATTAGTTCAAATTATATTTTATTATAACTCGTTTAAAATGATGTTTTGGTGATAAAATGATAAACAATTGAATAGAAATCTATATAAATTATACAGATTTATTTTTCTCAATTAAGGAAATAAAAAAATTGTTTTCATTTTTCTATAGATTTGTCACATGTTAATTTTCGTAATGAAACTATATAAAAATCAATAGATAATATTTAAGACAGTTTATTAATAGTTAAAAATTTATCATGGAAGAATGAAGTTCAAATCATATAAATTAAATTTTTACATCAATTAAGCATGTAAAATATAGCCGACGAACATAAATTAACTTTTGACTTTTAACAAATCATAATTTTACATTGAAAAATTTTAAGTTTGAAATCGCCTTCAACCAATGTGGATAAATGAAAACCTTTTAATTTTTATTTTTATTTTTAATTGC
Organism: Nicotiana otophora; assembly: GCA_000715115.1. NCBI lineage: Eukaryota > Viridiplantae > Streptophyta > Magnoliopsida > Solanales > Solanaceae > Nicotiana > Nicotiana otophora. The sequence continues at coordinate 39,410 of AWOL01S0049111.1, read as the reverse complement.
CTTAAAAGAGTGGGTAATTATGAAAATCTAGTAAATATTTCTCAATACTTCTTTTTGTTGTTCTATTAGTTAAAAATTAATTCTCTGTGGACACTTTCATTCGACTAACGTTGAAATAAGCCGCTGTGGGACAATCTGGAGGAATTGCAATTTTGTGGCATATTGCAGAAATGCTTATCAGCAATGGCAGAGTACATAGAAGAGTTGTGGCTTGGGGAAATGTAGGTCCACGTGTATATCAACGAGAACACAATTTGCATGTGAGGAATGCAAACAACGGATGAGCTTTCATTAAATGACATATATGCCCTTGGTCGTCTCAGCTGTTCTCTATTCTATATAAATAATAGAAATGTTATCTTATCCGGACATGATGACAATCTGGATGATCCTCTCTGGGATAGCGATATCTGATTCCGATATGACCAACCCAGGACATGCTTCTTGGATGGTTCTCCGGTCTTCGATCTAGGTGGATCCGGTTACCGGTTACCTTGGTGATAACTAGGTAATGTTTGCTATGTGCCAGCTTCTGTATCGGCCACGTGTAGTGTTTATAATTTATAAATACAGATTGTCCTTCCACTTTTTAGATAATTTTCGACAAATGTCCCGGAAGTGAAAAGTTTTAGGCGGGATTCAAAATATATTTGACATTTCTATTCTAGATTTGAAGCGACATGCTCGGTTTCTATTGTTGAATTCTGATTGGAGATGATGCCATTGCGGGTTACCGAGGCAATAATGATTCCATGCCTATAAGTAAGTAAGAAATTCGTTTTCCTTTGTTACTAACACTGCCCAATCAATCCAATAATTATATAAATTTCGTCATATGAAACTGTAAAGGAGTTCAATCTCCTGAATTTAGACGTAATTTTCGCTCTCTACTTGATTATCATCGTCCATCTTTATTTGCTTTACTTGAAACACACCGTGCTGAGCACCAAACCTTGAAAGGGGACTTTCACTTTACAGGCATGGTTGAGGTGGCCACTGTGGGACAATCTGGAGGAATTGCAATTTTGTGGCATATTGATGCCCTAACAGTGGAACCAGTGGCAACAACCCATCAAGAGATTCATTGTAAAATTCAGGTTATTGCTCCTACAGCTGGGTAGCCCACCTATTCATCATATCTACAGGGAGCAAAATAGCGTTGCAGATATTTTAGCTAAATATGGCGCCAAGCAAGCAGATGGTAGCAACTGTCTTCTTTTTGCAACACCACTACTTTTTGTCCAGGAATTGCACCATCAAGGCCAAGTAGGAACAAATCACCGGAGGCTTGTTAAACCCTGTTCTTCCATCAGCTCTTCGACGCCTACCCTGGCAACTCCATTACAGGACACAACGACCTCTTCTTTAAATAGTTTTTCTAGTAATATTTTGGCTTGTAACGCACCCTATGAAGGTGTGAACTGTAGAGGAGCTCAATCTCCTGAATTTCGACCTAATTTTCGCTCTTACTTGATTATCATCGTCCATCTTTAGTCGCTTTACTTGAAACACACCGTGCTGAGCACCAAACCTTGAAAGAGGACTTTCACTTTACGGGCATGGCTGAGGTGGCCGCTGAGAGTTAGTCGATTGCAACCACCGTTGTTGATGAATTTAAGGAGGAAGAAATACCAATGTTGACGAGAAAATGGAAACCTCCCGCCATGAAACTTCCATCCAAAAACAAAAATAACAGTAATTTGGAACAATGGATTGTGGTCTTTGAAGTAAGACAGAAATATGTTGGAAAAAATAATATCCCGCCCAGGAACGCTAATCACGATAAATCACAATAATACAAGAGAATAACAACGACACCAAATCTTTTAACGGGATAAAATACAATACTCGAGTGGAGTAATATTACCACTATAATATTACAACTTAATAGTATCAATAGACTACTATAATTTCGAAAGAAATAACACTCTTTATTTTAAACACCTCACTACAATATTACTCACATTCACTATTTATCTCACAGACTGCAATATGTGAATTACTCTCTCTAACTTCTATTGCTTCTCTCTGCTTTTGGTGTGTTTGAATGAGGAACGAGGGCCTCTATTTAGAGCAAGAAGAGCCGATTGCTTAACCAATTAAAATTGATTGGTATCTGGCAATTTCAACCAATTTGACAATTTACATATCTTGCAAATTGGTTCCACCGCCCAGCCGCAAATTAAACCAATCAACATTTTTGCATATGTAATTTGCATATTGCAAATTGCAATACCAAAATCAATTGATCCATCAAAACCAGTTGCCGCCTACCATTGCTTTATTTTCCACCAATCACATTTTTTCTTTAGTTGTTTTGTTTCTCTTTTTATTTAATGAGGCTGACCCCACAAATCTCTCCCTTAATTTTGATTTTTCTTTTTCATTCAAAGTCTTGATCCCAATCTCTGAAAATCTTTAAACTTGAGAGACTTTGTAAAGATATCTGCAACTTGATCATGAGACTTCACATATTTGAGCTCTACTTCCTTCTTGGCAATGCATTCTCTGATGAAGTGATACCTTGTATCTATATGCTTGCTTCGATCATAATATACTGGATTCTTGGCAAGTGCCTGTACAGATTTGTTATCAATACAAATCTTAGTAGCTTCAATTTGTGGCAAATTGAGCTCTTTCAATAATCTTCTCAGCCAAATAGCATGACACATACAAGATGTTGCTGCAATATATTCAGCTTCAAAAGTCGAGAGAGTAACAATTGATTGTTTCTTTGAACTCCAAGAAATAACAGAATCACCCAAGAAAAATACAAAACCAGTTGTGCTTTTTCTATCATCAATATCTCCTGCATAATCACTATCACAAAATCCCATAGGGTTGAAATCACTAGAAGAAGAATAAAATAACCCAAAGTCGATCGTACCTTTTAGGTAACGAAGAATTCTTCTAGTGACTTTCAAATGAGTGGAGGTAGGAGCTTCCATGAAGCGGCTTACTACTCCAACTGCAAAGAGTATATCTGGCCTGGTACAAATCAAGTACCTCAAACTTCCCGCAAGACTTTTGAAAAATGTGGGATCCACATTTTCTCCTTCATCAAACTTGCACAATTTTCTCCCACTATCCATCGGTGTGTTCACGGGGTTGCAATCGAGCATGTTGAACTTCTTTAAGATCTCCTTCGTATAGCTTTCTTGAGAGATGAAAGTCCCATCCTCCATCTGCTTCACTTCTAGGCTCAGGTAGTATGACATGAGCCCTACGTCTTTCATCTCGAACTCATGGGACATATATTTCTTAAAAGCTTCAAACAAACATGGGTTATTACCCGTGAAAATAAGATCATCAACATAAAGAAAAACAAGTAAGATATCTCTATTAGTATGAAGTTTAAGTAAAAGAGCATATTCATGGAGACAACGAGTAAACCCATTATCTTGAAAATACTTGTCGATACAACTATTCCATGCTCGTGGGGCTTGCTTTAATCTATATAAAGCTTTCTTCAACCGCAAAACTTTATCTTCATAGTTTTTGACAACAAAGCCCAATGGTTGTTCAACGTAGACTTCTTCTTAAAGATAGCCATTCAAAAAGGCTGAGTTGACGTCTAGTTGATGGATCTTCCACTTCATTTGCGTCGCCAAAGAGATGATCAAAAGAATCGTCTCCATGCGGGCAGCATGTGCATAGACTTCTTCATAGTCAATGCATTGCCTTTGCTTGCAGCCTTTAGCCACAAGTCATGCCTTGTATTTCTCTACATCTCCATCAACATTTTTCTTTGTCTTATATACCCATTTAACTCCAATTGCTCGATGACCCTTGGGAAGAGTTGTTAACTTCCAAGTGTTGTTCTTCTCTATTGACTTGATCTCCTCCTCCATGACTTGTCTCCACTTTTTGTCTTTAACAGCTTCATCAAAGTTCATTGGTTCACTATCAGCAAAAAGACAATATAAAAAATCAAAATTAGTAACTTCTTCTGTGTCCTCATAGAGCTCTTGAATACTCTTTGTCCTTTGCGGTTGTTCATTTGAACTTTCTTAAGAAGAGGAAGATGCAACATTAGTTGGTGAAGGAGGTGGAGTTGTATCTTGCACAGGTTCCATAGTCTCTGGTTCTTCTTTATCACCAAAGTATGGAAGAAAATCATATGAAGTTTCTTCCTCAGCTTCCCAATTCTATACCAATTCTTCATCATATTCAACATCGCGACTTACCACCATCTTTCCGCTGCTTGGGTTATATAACTTATAGCCTTTTGAACTCGTATCATAGCCAACAAACACATGCTTGACACTTCGATCGTCAAGCTTTGCTCTCCCTTGTTGTGGCACATGAGCATAGGCTATGCTCCTAAAGATTCTCAAGTGCTTAACACTTGGCTTTTTTTCACTCCACGCTTCTTGAGGGGTTTGATCTCTAACATTTCTTATTGGAGACCTATTTTTCAAATAAACTGCACAAGAAACAGCTTCGGCCGAAAATTCCTTGGGCATCCTTTTAGCTTTGAACATACATCTAGCCATATTAAGAATCGTTCGATTATTTCTCTCTGCAACTCCATTTTGTTGGGGTGAATAAGTTACCGTTAGAGGGCGGCGAATTCCATGAGACTGGCAAAAATTATTAAATTCTTTTGAAGTGAATTCTCCTCCTCTATCGGACCTTAAAGCTTTAATTTCATAACCACTTTCTTTCTCCACAAGTACTTTAAAAATTTTAAAAGCAGCAAAAGTTTCAAATTTTTTGTTCAAGAAATAAACTCAAGTCTTTCTATTAAAGTCATCAATGAAAAGAAGAAAGTATTTACTTTTACCAAAGGAAGGTGGATTGATTGGTCCACACACATCAATGTGAACAAGCTGAAGCGGTTTGGTTGATCTTGACATGGCCTCCTTTGAAAAACTCCTCGTTGCATGTGTTTCCAAGAAGACAAACTTCACACAATTAATTGGGATGGTTGATTGATGGTATCCCATGCACCATGTTCTTTTCTCCCATTGATTTGAGTGCTTCAAAATTCAAGTGCCCAAATCGCATTTAACAACACCATGGTTCATCTTGCACATTAGCCTTCAAACACTTTGCATTAATTGTTTTAAGATTCAGAGAAAATAATATATTCTTTGCCATATACACTTTAGCAATTAGAATTCCACCTGAATCTCTAAACCAAAGATGCATATTTTTCATGTGGATGTCGTATTTCTTTTCATGAAGTTAGCCCAAATTTAAAATATTACTTTTTAATTTTGGGACATAATAAATATCTTGAATTAACTTGTGGTCACCATTTTTACACGAGATTAAAATTGTACCTATCCCTTCGATTTGAATCTTTGAGGCATCTCCAAATGACACATTACCTCTCACTGTTTTATTGATCTCCACAAATTTCTCTTTTCAACACATATGATTACTTGCTCCATTGTCGAAATACCACGAGCTACAATCATCCATGCCTTCTTCCTTAAGTGCTAGCAACAACGTTGACTCATCTTCTTCTTTCTTGTCATGAACAAGGTTAGCTGTTTCTTCAATATTGCTATGACATTCTCAAGATTAATGGCCAAATTTATGATAATTATAACACTCAATTTTTGATTTGTCATATCTTTATCCATTAATTTCTTGGTAGTAGCCACGTCCTTTTCATCCTCTTTGTCCACGATCACGACCTCTGAATGTTTGGTGGATTTTAATTTCATTATTGAAGTTGTTACCGTTACTTCATCCTCTTCCATGACCGCTACAGCCTCGTCCCTGTCCATTATCTCGATAGCTTTTTTCACCTTCATAATCCTTAAAGGATGCCTAATTTTTAAGAAGTTCCTCCAATGACACTTCTTGTCTCCTCTTGATCTTTTCTTTATGGGCCTGTAAAGAACCCTCCAATTAATCCACCATCATAGAGTCTAAATCTTTAGACTCCTCAATAGCACACACTACAAAATCAAATTTGGGTGTTACAGTCCGATGAATCTTTTCTACCACACGGACATCTTCTATGTCCTCCCCGTATCTTCTCAATTGATTTACAAACTGCCTTCACTTTTGAACAATAATCCGAAATGCATTCGGATTTTTTCATTTTTAATACTTTAAAATCAGCCCTTAGAGTTTGAAGTTTTACCTTCCTCACCTTGTCAACTATTTGAAGAGAATTTTCTAAAATCTCCCAAGCTTCCTTTAAGGTGGTAACATCTGCCACCTTATCAAACATGGCATCATCCAAATATTGGTGGATGGGCGTGAGGGCTTGTTGATCCTTCTTCCTTGTCCTTTTCAAGACATCTTTTTATTTTAAGGTAGAGCTTCCTCATTATCGGGTTTTGTATACCCTCTATTTATGATTTTTCACACATCCTGGGAGCCAAGAATGGCTTTTATATGTAGACACCATTTCTTATAATTATCTTTTATGAGACGGGGGTAGTGAAAAGATAACAGACTGTTATTCGCCATGGTTCTGATACCACATTGTTGGAAAAAATAATATCCCGTCCAGAATCGATATCCACGATAAATCACAATAACACAAGAGAGTAACAACGACACCAAATCTTTTAATGGGGTAAAATATAATACCCGAGTGGAGCAATATTACCACTATAATATTACAACTTAGTAGTGCCAAGAGACTACTACAACTTTGAAAGAAATAACACTCTTTATTTTAAATACCTCACTACAATATTACTCATACTCACTATTTATCTCATAGACTACAATCTGTGGATTACTCTCTCTAACTTCTATTGTTTCTCTGTGCTTTTGGTGTGTTTGAAATGAGAAACGAGGGCCTCTATTTATAGCAGGAAGAGCCGATTGCTTAACCAATTAAATTGATTGGTATCTGACAATTTCAACCAATTTGACAATTTGCATATCTTGCAAATTGGTTCCACCGCCTAGCCCCAAATTAAACCAATCAACATTTTTGCATATAGTAAATTGTAATATCAAAACCAATTGATCTATCAAAACCAGCTGCCGCTTACCATTGCTTTATTTTCCACCAATCACATTTTTTCTTTAGTTTTTTTGTTTCTCTTTTTATTTAATGAGGCTGACCCCATAAAATAAACTGGGGACCAAAATACTCCAGTGAGGGAGCACGCCCCCAATTATCCAGTCGAGTATCTATATACCATCCGAGAGGAATGCAATTAGGGAAAAGATGTTCATATTCAACCAGCTCAAGAAGATGAGTATATTACCAGCCATCAGGCTAGTTTTTCTTTTGTATACTATGATCCGGGGTGGTACGAAAGTTTGTTGTCGTACCAAATAAGAATTTAATTTGTTTGGAGAATCTTGCCTTCCCGGAGATGTGGAACAAGCATTATGAGTTTCCTTCTTTAGGCCCGATATTTAATTATGAATTATAGCTTCTGTGAATATTTTTGGTCTAAGTCTCCGACATCAAAGGATAGGTTGAAAAGATTTTGACTGTTTCTACAATAGAGTCAAGATCTTGAGACGACATCGCCCCTATTGCCGGATGGAAGGACAAGTATCATGGTAGGAATTTCTTCTTTCTCTGATTTAATATGATATTTTTTTACTCACATATTTCCATAACTTACTTATGATCCTTCTATTGTTGCAGGTCTTTGACCAAGGAAGATGCAAACTCATCTTTGAGGCCAAGTCAAACTATTTGATCTTGATGTGGCTCATGATGGGATTCAGATGCTAGCTGCTCAACAACAGAAGAAGATATAGGTAAATTTAGTACCATTTCAAAGAAGGATCTTGCTAGATCTCCCAAGAAAATGATGAAAACGTCAAGGAAGAATAAAAAATAACCCGGGGATAATCAGAGTAGTCCCAAGCCACCCTACTGCTCAACTTCATCTCCAGGATGAACCGAACAAGAATTGTTACTTTGGTACACTGCTTATACACTAAAGAGGGAGGTGAATAGTGTATTAATAGATGTTAACCTCTTAAAATATTTCTTGTTTAAACACCTACCAGTTTACCAAGTTATCCTCAAAACCAGGTTCTATATACTGGTTCTTATAGTTCTTGTAACAGTTAAATGCAAAAATAAATAAGACATGAATTTTTACGAAAAAAATTTAATTGGTCAAGAAAGTAAAAATCACGACCCAACTTGAGATTTTTCTCACAAATTTCACTAAAAATGACGAGCAGTTTCAGGTTACAATATTATTTATAACCTAGCCATTTAACAACCCACAATCTTGACAATTGTAGTTACACCCTCCAATCTACACTCTTAGCCTAGATAAAAAATTATCTCACAAATAATCCTTATAATAGTATTTCTAGAGTAAGTAGAATAAGGCTATGCTTTCAAAACATCTACTACAACATCTACACAAACTGAATTATGCTCAATTCACTTTCTAGGAATGGGTTCTTCGGTTTTTCTCCTTTTCTCTGTCATGACTTGTATATTCTCTCAATACTCTCTCTATGGATGCGTGATTCTACAACAAGCTGATCGCTACACATATATAGCATCCTGTTAACACTGGTGTTAGAGATAGGAATACTTCAACAAAAACTCTTCTAACCCTAGAGAATAATGGAAGTAAAAAATCTTCTACTTTGACTTTTTTCCAAGTTGACTTTTATTCCCTATAAACTTGGCTTATACCATAGCATCAAAAATCTGCCAAGATTATCTCCAAATTTATGCGGTTTCTAGGTAATTTTACCCGAAATAATACCATGTCTTATGCGAAAGTGAATCCTACACTTGTTAGTATATAAGTGCTGGAACCAGCTGGTAGGACCAAGGTTTGTGACTCAACCAAGAATCATCAAAACATAATTTTCAATAAATTCATCTTTTCTGATGATGACAATTAAATGGTCACAAATCCTACACAAAGTTTACAATATCCATTTAAAATTACTTTATTTAAACTTTGATCCACTTATTCACGTTCATTGTACTTATTTTAATCTTTTCCCTTTCTGCATCATCAAAAAAATATTAAGCATAATGCCAAACTATTAGCCCAATAGGATATTTAGAGGAGACTTCGTATTGAACTGCTTTACTTGATCGATCCGTAGCACATGGAGTCCCCCTCTACCTATCTGTTCAGTCTATGTATTTCTTATAACACAGACTTTGTTATCTAGTTATACATTTTGACTCTTGTTATATGCTTGTGATAGTAATTGATACATCTGGGTTTTGAGCTATGTAGAAAGTTGTAATTGTTTCTAGACCCTATCTCAAATATTTTATCTATGCGATCAGTTTGAGATTATTTCTATTTATTATTATACTTTGGATATTGTTAAATTTATATTATGATTGATTAATTGTTGGTTTGCTTAGCGAGGGGGCTAGATACCATTACGACCTTTAGTGAGATTTCGGGGGGTGGGTGACAAGTTGGTATTAGAGCTCTAGGTTCTAAGGGTCTCACAAATTACAAGCTGGATTAGTACAATCTTGTAGATCGGTATAAAGATGTCAGTATCTATCTGCGATAGGCTAAATGGCTTTACAAAACCCTCCCTTTCCTTATTCCTCATTGTGCATTGATTATTGACTCGAGTATTAATATTTCTCTTTATTCTCTCATAAATGGTGAGGACACGAGCATATTCAAAGGCAACATATACTAGAGAGGCAGCATGCCGTAGCTGGGAGAGATTAGGTTTGGGGTAGGGCCAAAGCTTCAGCTAAGGGTTGTACTGTCACAACTAGAGGTGGAACATCCACTGGAGCCCGTGGCCGCACCAAGGTAGTTGCAGTAGACCCACCTGCGGATTAGGTGGAGGATCCGGCTATAGACGAGCATCTTGAGGTCTAGTGCACACCTATCATCCAGAGGATTACGTGGCTGCACCAATATTCCAGGAGGCCATGGCTAAGATGATTAGCTTTATAGATGCACTAATCCAGGATGGAGTGGTTCTAGTGGACCCAACCACATCTCAGGATGGAAGGGGAGCTTAGACCATGTCACCCATATTTTGGAGCATCCTATTATAGCAGCTAGATGCATGATGGAGCCTGCTATGTCTATTGAGGAACAGAAGAGGCTTGAGAGGTTCCAAAAGTTACATCCTCCTTACTTTGATTGTGATGCTTTAATGGATGCCCATGATTTTCGTGATCGGTGCTTTTAGATTCTCGGCAACTTGGGCCTGGTAGAGTCCAATGGATTGGATTTTACTACTTTTCAACTAAGGGGGGCTGCTAGGAGATAATGGAAAACTTATGAGCTGGGCAGGCCAACAAGTTCATCTCATCTCACTTGGACTTTGTTTTCGCATCTATTTCTTGAGGGGTACATTCACTCACCAAGAGGGATGAGTTGATGGCCTAGTTTGAGCACCTTCAGTAGGATCGTATATCAGTGACTATGAGGTGAGATTTACTGAGTTGTTTCATCATGTAGCTTTCTTGATCCCCAATGGGGTAGAAGAAGTGAGGCACGTTATTGAGGGATTGGCATATAGAATAGGTTACTATGGCTTGAGAGTCACAGATAGAGACAACTTTCCATCAGGTCATTTTCGAGCGTATTTGTAGCCAGGGGCGAGAGGGCATGTCGAGGGACAAGAAGCCTTGTCGTTCTGGTAGTTTTGGTGGTACCTCATCTGGAGGTAAAGTTCAGTTCAGTAAAGGCCATCGTGGTAGGCCAACTCATTTTACATAACATGGAGCCCGTGGTGTAGTGGCTTGACCATCTTTCAGATCTACAGTTTCATCATCTTTAAGTGCTTTTCCAATGAACTCATACCGTGCTTCATCAGTTCAGGATTCCTCTAGTAAGTATTCAGGTCATTAGGGGTAGTATAGTTTCAGCAGCCTCATCCAGCTAGGGGTTGTTATGAGTACAGAGAGTTTGGCCATGTGAGGAAGTATTGCCCCAGACTTGGTAGAGGCACAACTTATCAGAGTTCTTATTCAGTGGTTTTCGCACCGGTTGTATTACCCCCTACCCAGCTAGCTAGAGGGGGGAGCCATGTAGTGAGGAGTCACCCTAGAGGGGGAGGTCAAGTTGGTGGAGCTTCTACCAGTGGCGTTCAGGCCCATTGCTATGCTTTTCTGGGTAGACCCATGGTGGCCTTAGATACTGTGATCACAGTTATAGTTTCGGTCCGTCATAGAGATATTTCTGTGTTGTTTGATCCCGGGTCTACTTATTCTTTTGTGTCATCATATTTTACTCCTTATTTGGATATGCCTCATGGTTCTTTGACATTCTTATTTATGTGTCTATTCCCATTGGTGATTCTATTATGGTGGATCGCGTATATAGGTCTTGTATGGTTACTATTGGGGGTTGTAAGACTAGGATTGATCTTATGTTGCTTATTATGGTTGATTTTGATGTGATTTATAGTATGGATTGGTCATCTTCTTTCTATTCTATTCTAGATTGTCACGCTTAGACCGTGACGTTAACTATGTTGGGTTTCTCTTCATCATATTCCCAGTAAAGTGGTTTTATTTATGAAGGATCAAAGGATGGTTGGGATGGGTTGTTTGGTGAACCTAGCCTATGTTAGAGATATTAGTGATGATCTTCTGCTGTACAGTTAGTTCCAGTAGTAAGGGAGTTCCTAGATATGTTTTTTATAGACCTACCAGACATGTCGCCCGATAGGGATATTGATTTTAGTATTGACTTGGTGCCGAGAACTTAGCCCATATCTGATCCACCGTACCTCATGGCTCCATGAGTTGAAGGAGTTGAATGAGCAGTTGTAGGAGTTGTTGGATAAAGGGGTTCATCATGCCGAGTGTTTCACCTTGGGGGTGCTCCAGTGTCGTTTGTTAATAAAAGGATAGTTATATGAGGATGTATAATGACTATAGACAGTTAAACAAGGTCACTATCAAGAACAATTACCTATTACCTTGCGTTGATGATTTGTTTGATCAGCTTCAGGGTGCCAAGGTGTTCTCGAAGATTAACTTGAGATCGGGTTATCACTAGTTGAAGATTAGAGATTCGGACATTCCTAAGATGGCTTTCAGAATTCATTTTGGGCATTATGAGTTCTCGATGATATCTTTTGGTTTGATTAATGCCTCAACAACTTTCATGCATTTGATGAACTATGTGTTCTAGCATTATTTGAATTTATTTGTCATTTTATTCATTGATGATATCTTGGTGTATTCCCATTATAAGGAGGAGTACGTGCATCATTTGAGGATTGTGCTACAGATTCTGAGGGAGAAGAAGATATATGCTAAGTTCTCGAAGTGTGAGTTTTGGGTCGACTTGGTGGCATTTTTAGGCCACGTGGTGTCTAGTGACGAGATCAAGGTAGATCCGACGAAGATTGAGGTAGTTAAGAGTTGGCCCAGACCTTCTACAACTACACAGATCTAGAGTTTCTTGGGTTTGGCTGGTTAGTATTGTTTCTTAGGGGAGGGGTTGTCATATATTGCAGCCCCATTGACCAGGTTGACTCAGAAGGGTGCTCCATTTAGGTGGTCTAACGAGTGTAAGGAGAGCTTTTAGAAGCTCAGAACTGCTTTGATGACAACTCTAATTTTGGTATTACCTTCAGGATTGAGGATGTATACTTTCTATTGCGATGCTTCATATGTTGGCCTTGGTTGTGTGTTGATGCAGGACGGTAGAGTAATTTCTTATGCATCACGCCAGTTGAAGCCCCATGTAAAGAATTATTCAGCCCATAATTTGGAGTTCGCAGCTATTGTGCACGTATTCAAGATTTGGAGGAATTATTTATATGGTGTCTTGTGAGGTTTACACTAATCATCAGGGTCTTCAGCATCCGTTCAAACAAAAGGATTTGAATTTGAGGCAACAGAGGTAGATGGAGTTGTTAAAGGCTTATGATATCACTATCTTGTATCATTTAGGGAAGGCGAATGTAGTAGAGGATGCATTGAGTAGGAAGGCAGAGAGTGTGGAGTTTGGATTTTATACCAACGGTGGGGAGGCCTTTAGCTATGGATGTTCAAGCTTTGACCAAAATATTTATAATATTTGATATTCCTCATCCTAGTTGAGTTCTTGTTTGTGTTGTTGCACAAACTTTCTTGTTTGAGCACATTAAGACTCGTCAGTATGATGATCCCCATTTTCTTGTCCTTAAGGACATTGTATTGCGAGGCGTTGCTAAGGAGGTGACTATTAGAGATGATAGTGTATTGTGACTTCAGGGTTGGATTTGTGTTCCTAATGTGTATGGTTTGAGAGATTTGATTTTTGAGGAGGCTAATAGTACATAGTATTCTATTCATTCAGGTGCTACAAACATGTATCGTGATTTAAAGCAACATTATTGGTGGCGGAGGATGAAGAAGGACATTGTTGGGTATGCTTCACGGTGTTTACATTGTCAGCAAGTCAAGTATGCGCATTAGAAACCGGGTGATTTTCTTCAAAGGTTAAATATACCTGAGTGAAAGTGGGAGCACATTACTATGGATTTTGTGGTAGGGTTGCCATATACCATGTGTTACGACTTAATTTTCCGTGTAGGATGTGATGACGCCCAACATTACTGCTAGGCAAGCCTATAGTGAACTAATCACGTGATTGTTTCTTTTAACAATTTAGATATAGTTGATTTTTAATTATTGAACAAATAGGAAGTGAAAAATTTCATAAAAGTGAGTAATAGACAATTTAAGAGATAAGTGAGAGGAAATAGATAATCAAAATCAACATGTGTCTACGAGCATAATTTCCAAGACCTGGTGTCACAGGTTTATGAGAAACTAGTAGAATATACAAAACTCTACCTACTGTCCGAAATAGAGTAGACAGAATATAAATACAAAGAGAGACTCTAGGGACTGCAGAACGGCTCGGGAAGCAGCTCACCACTAGGCCTCGGGATATCTGGGACGCGCGCCGGTAGGACCACCAGATGCACCTGCCTCAGATCCTGTACGATTAATGGAGAAGTGTAGCGTGAGTACATAAGCAATATGTACCCAGTAAGTATCAAGTCTAACCTCGAAGAAGTAGTGACGAGGGGTCGAATTCTACACGTACTATGGGCTAATAATATGAATAAAGAAATTTTCCAAAAAACATGAGTAATGTAAATAATAATAATAACCCATCAACAAGCAGGAGCAAATAGTTCTTCCACAATTCTTAATAATGCCAGATAGATCACATTCTTTACCAATCGTAACCTTTCAAACCACAACATAATATAAGGTATGGTTAGGCACCAAGTATTATTAAGCACGAGTTATGCCAAGGTCGTACAACCCGATCCAGAATAATGTATACACTGCCAAGGGTCTAGCGGCAAGAACCATAGATGCATCTATCTACTGTCGAGGCGTTAAGCTCTCTCCACAAGAAGAGAGGATACTTTATAAGCATTTGACTCAACCATTATTAAAGGCTAATACACAAGGTACCACAAATTCCATTAATGGTCTTCCACAATTTAATCAACAAGTTCTAAATATTTTAGGCACTTTAATTAACAAGTAGGGTGCCAACATTTCAAGTAATTCATGATTTGGGTCCTAGACTATCCGAACATTAGCATGAATAGTAGCTACACACGGACTCTCGTCACCTCGTGTGTACATAGCCCCCACAATCAGAAGCAAATAATAGTTTAAATCACTTATATGGAGAATTCCCTCTCACAAGGTTAGAAAAGAGACTTATCTCGTCTCAAAGCTTACGTTCCGGTCCACAACTGTGCTTTAACCCTTAACTCGGTGCCAAACGACTCAAAACTAGTCAAATGTTATATAAAATAATCAATACGTACTCAAAAGGTCATATTCTAACTATTTAAGTGATTACCCAATCCCAATTGAAGAATTTCTAAAATTCACTCCCAGGCCCACGTACCCGGATTCCGGAAATATTTGAAGAAAGTTGTTACCCATACCCTCAACAACTCAAATGTATGATGTTCACTACATTTCATCGCCCAAGGAGTGAAATAATGGAGCTAAAAATGCCTAAGTCCCGTCTTAAATGAGGTTCTGCCTTCTGCGATTTTCGCACCTGCGGAGGGTTGGCTGCTTCTGCGGCTCCGCATATGCGGAAAAGTCATCGCAGATGTGGCCCTTGCCCAGTGGCCTACTTCCGCTTCTACGATGGGAGAACGACATCGCCGACAATATAAAGCCTTAAATGGATCCATCTCGATGCTGGACTGATAACTGTTATTGTAAGCAAACTTAGTCAAAGACAAGAATCGATCCCTCTGCCCTCCGAAGTCAAACACACGTGCTCTGAGCATATCTTCCAAGATCTGAACTATCCACTCTGACTACCCGTCGGTCTGTGGATGAAAGGCTGTGCTGAGCTCTACACGGGTTCCTAACTCACTCTGTACTGCTCTCCAGAAATGCAAAGTAAACTGAGGGCCCCTATCTGATATGATGGAAACAGGCATACCATGCAACCGAACTATGTCCAGAATATAAATCTGGGCCAACCTCTATGAAGTGTATGTGGTCACAACTGAAATGAAGTGTGCCGACTTAGTCAACCTGTCAACAATGACCCAAACTATATCAAACTTCCGCAAATTCCACGCAGACCCAACTACGAAGTCCATATTAACGCGCTCCCATATACACTCAGGTATAGTCATCTGCTAAAGTAGGCCACCTAGACTCTGATGCTCATACTTGAATTGCTGGCTATTTAGACACCTCGTGACATACTCAACTATGTCCTTCTTCATCCGCCGCCACCAATAATGCTGCCTCAGGTCACGATACATCTTCGTAGCACTTGGATGAATAGAATACCAAGAGCTGTGTGCTTCCTCTAGAATCCTCTCCCTCAGCTCATCAACATTAGGAACACATAGACGACCCTGGAGTCGCAAAGCACCATCCTCGCTGATAGTAAGCTCCTTGGCACCACCCTGTAGTACCGTCTCTCTGAGAACCAACAAGTACAGATCATCAAACTGGCGAGCCTTGATCTGCTCGAATAGTGAAGACTGGGCGACGACGCATGCAAGAACTCAGCTGGGCTC
>AWOL01S0049111.1:8108-21715 GCA_000715115.1 Nicotiana otophora | reverse complement strand
CATGCAAGAACTCGACTGGGCTCTGAATTATCCAACCTCACAAGTTTGTTAGCCAAGGACTGAATGTCCAAAGCTAGTGGCCTCTCCTCCACTGAAATGAATGCTAATCTACCCATACTCTCCGCCTTTCTGCTCAAGCCATTTGTAACTACATTCGCCTTGCCCAGATGATAGAGAATGGTAATATCATAATCCTTCAGTAACTCAAGCCACCTGCGCTGCCTCAAATTGATATCCCTATGCTTGAACAAATGTTGTAGGCTACGATGATCGGTGTAAACCTCACAGGACACCCCATAAAGATAATGCCTCCAGATCTTAAAAGCGTGAACAATTACGGCCAACTCTAAATCATGTACAAGGTAATTCGTCTCATGGGGCTTCAATTGAAGTGAAGCATAAGCAATAACTCACCACTGATGCATCAACACACAACCCAAACCGACGTGTAAAGCGTCGCAATACATAGTATACATCCCTGAACCGGAAGGCAACACTTAACACTAGTGCTGAAGTCAATGCAGCCTTTAGCTTTTGAAAGCTCACCTCACAATAATCGGACCATCGGAACGGAGCACCCTTCTGGGTCAACCTAGTTAAAGGTGCTGCAATAGATGTGAAACCCTCCACAAACCGACGATAATAACCCGCTAATCCCAGGAAGCTCCTAATCTTTGTCGCGGTAGTAGGACGAGGACAATTCTGAACTGCCTCGATCTTCTTGGGATCAACCTTTATACCCTCGCCTGATACAACATGCCCTATGAATGCCATTTAATCTAACCAAAACTCACACTTGGAGAACTTAGCATATAGCTTCTATTCCCGCAAGGTCTGGAGTACCACTCTCAGATACTGCTCGTGCTCCTACATGCTACGCGAGTAGATCAAAATGTCATCAATGAAGATAATGACAAACGAATCAATATACAGACTGAACACCCTATTCATCAAATCCATAAACACCGCCGGGGCATTAGTTAAGCCAAAGGACATTACCAAAAACTCATAATGGCCATATCTAATCTGAAAAGAGTCTTCCAGAACGTCTAAATTCCGAATCTTCAACTGATAGTACCCCGATCTCAAGTCGATCTTAGAGAACACCCTAGCACCCTGCAAATGGTCAAACAAGTCATCAATACGCGGAAACAGGTACTTGTTCTTAAAGGTAACCTTGTTCAACTGGCGGTAATCAATGCACATCCGCATAGTCCCATATTTCTTTTTCATAAATAACACTGGTGCACCCCAAGGCGATACACTCGGTCAGACGAACCCTTTTGCTAGCAACTGCTCAAGCTGATCCCTCAACTCCTTCAACTCTCTCGGAGCCATGCAGTACGGTGGAATAGATATAGGATGGGTACTTGGAGCCAAATCAATACAGAAATCAATATCGCGATCCGATGGCGTTCCTGGAAGATCAGAAGAAAACACATCGAAGAAATCCCCGACCAGGGGCACTGAATCAATCGCCGGAGTCTCTATTGTAGTATCCTGAACATAGGCTAGATAAGCAAAGAATCCCTCCTCGACCATGTGTCGAGGCTTTATGAAAGAAATAACCCGACTAGGTGTACAGACAGACGAACCCTTCCACTCCAATCTAGGCAACTCTGGCATCGCTAAGCTAACAGTCTTGGCATGGCAATTAAGGATGGCGTGATATGGAGATAACCAATACTACCCAGGATGACTTCAAAGTCGGTCATATCAAGCAACATAAGATCCGATCTAGTCTCATAACCACAAAACGTAATAATACATGACCGATAGATCCGATCCACAACAACAGAATTGCCCACTGGTGCAGACACATACACATGAGTACCCAAGTACTCACGATGAACACCAAAGTAATGAGTAAATACAGATGAAACATATGAATACGTAGACCCTGGATCAAATAGTACCGAAGCATCCATACCGTAGACAGAAATAATACCTGTAATCATGACATCTAAGGCCACTGCATCTGGTCAGGCCGGAAAGGCATAGAATCTGCCTGGAGCACCTCCTAGTTGGCCCCCACCTGACTGGCCTCCGCCTCTAGGATGACTCCTACCCACCTGCCCTCCGTTTCTAGGCTGTTAGACGGCTGGTGTGGCAGGTGGTGCTGGAATAATAGGCTGCTAACCCTGCTGTACTGCCTTGGCCCGAACCCTGGGCAAAACCTCCGCACATGGTTGTGATCCCCACACTCGAAACAACCTCTCTATACGACGGACTGCTGACCTGAAGTCTGACCCTGATAGCCTGAATACCCACTGGGGGATCCCTGAATAGCTGGCGGACAGTAAGAACTCTCTGGTATGGCACTAAAATAAGGTTGCACTGGAGCACCCCGAGGAGGCGGCGGTGCTGGATATGTAGGCCTGCTAGACTGACCACTACCCCCACCCGGGGCTCCACTGAACTCTCCAGAATATCGGAACCGCTTATCCCTCGTAGCTTGCTCCCAAGCATGCTAACGTGCACCCTCGATCCTCCGAGCTATCTCTACAACTAGCTCGTAAGAAGTCCCCATCTAAACCTCTTGGGCCATAGTGGCGTGGCTGGTAGAGTACAAGTCTGCAACAAACCTCCGCACTCTCTCTGCATTGGTCGGAGGTATCATAAGTGAATGACGAGACAACTCAGAGAATCTCACCTCATAGTCGGTCACTGACATTTGTCCCTACTGGAGCTGCTCGAACTGAAATCACAACTCTTTCCTCTGAGAGGGTGGAATATATCTGTCCAAGAAGAGGCGTGTGAACTGGTCCCAAGTCATAGGAGGAGAACCAGCTGCTTTGCCAAGAAGATAAGACTGCCACCATTTACGGGCCCTGCCCTCCATCTGAAAAGTAGTAAACTCCACCCCATGAGACTCTATCATCCTCATGTTGTGCAGTTTGTCCCTGCATCAGTCAATAAAGTCTTGGGGGTCCTCGTGTCGCTCACCTCCAAAGACAGGGGTTGTAGCTGGGTCCATTTGTCCAATAGCCTATGTGGATCACCGACCGCAGCTGGTATGGGCTCCAGTATGGCTGCTGCAACTGGCTGAGCTCCGCCCACAGGCAGTGCACCCGGGGTTTGATATACGACAGCTGCGTGGCTTGCAGCCTGAGCGGTAGGGGTCTATGCTTCCCCTCCCACCTGAGATCTGGCAGGGTCTACTGGAAATAAACCAGCTTGAGTCATAGAATCTATGAACCGTAGCATACGACCCATAACCTTCTGGAATCCCGGTGCAGACATGAAATCCACCAGGGCTGGTCCTGGTGCAGGCACCTCACCCTGGTCCTTAATAATGGGATCCTCTACTGGCTCCACTGGTGGTATAACTACAGCAACTCTAGGATGCCCTCGTCCTCTACCACGAATTGGAGCCCTCCCTTGGCCTCTGCCTCGACCTGTAGCGATAAGGGGGCAGCTCCTCTATGGTCTGGTACATCCATTGTATGCGTTCTCACTATCTGTGAGAGAATAAAAGAAAGATACTTAGTACTACCTCAACTGCATGATAGGAGATGAAGAAAGAGTAGTTTTCTAACACCTTATAGTCTCTTGAAGATAAGTACGGACATCTCCGCACCGATCCGCAAGACTCTATTAGGCCTGCTCATAACTTGTGATACATACGTGAACCTAGTGCTCTGATACCATATTGTCACGACCCAATTTTCCATGTAGGCAGTGATGGCGCCCAGTGTTACCTCTAGGCAGTAAGAATAAATGGGAAGCAAAATATTTCATAAAAGTGAGTAATAGACAATTTAAGAGATAAGTGAGAGGAAATAGATAATCAAAATCCACATGTGTCTACGAGCATAATTTGCAAGACCTGGTGTCACAAGTTTATGAGTAACTACTAGAATATAAAAAACTCTAGCTACTGTCCGAAATAGAGTAGACAGAATATAAATACAAAGAGAGATTCTAGGGACTGCAAAATGGCTCGGGAAGCAGCTCCCCACTAGGCCTCGGGATATCTGGGACGCATGCCGGTAGGACCACCAGATGCACCTGCCTCAGATCCTGTACGATTCGTGCAGAAATGTAGCGTGAGTACATAAGACATATGTACCCAGTAAGTATCAAGTCTAACCTCGAAAAAGTAGTGACGAGAGGTCGAATTCTACACGTACTATGGGCTAATAATATGAATAAAGAAATTTTCCAAAAAACATGAGTAATGTAAATAATAATAATAACCCATCAACAAGCAGGAGCAAATAGTTCTTCCACAATTCTTAATAATGCCAGATAGATCACATTCTTTACCAATCGTAACCTTTCAAACCACAACATAATATAAGGTATGGTTAGGCACCAAGTATTATTAAGCACGAGTTATGCCAAGGTCGTACAACCCGATCCAAAATAATGTGTACACTGCCAAGGGTCTAGCGGCAAGAACCGTAGATGCATCTATCTACTGTCGAGGCGTTAAGCTCTCTCCACAAGAAGAGAGGATACTTTATAAGCATTTGACTCAACCGTTATTAAAGGCTAATATACAAGGTACCACAAATTCCATTAACGGTCTTCCACAATTTAATCAACAAGTTCTAAATATTTTAGGCACTTTAATTAACAAGTAGGGTGCCAACATTTCAAGTAATTCATGATTTAGGTCCTAGACTACCCGAACATTAGCATGAATAGTAGCTAGACACGAACTCTCGTCACCTCGTGTGTACGTAGCCCCCACAATCAGAAGCAAATAATAGTTTAAATCACTTATAGGGAGAATTCCCTCTTACAAGGTTAGAAAAGAGACTTATCTCATCTCAAAGCTTACGTTCCGGTCCACAACTGTGCTTTAACCCTTAACTCGGTGCCAAACGACTCAAAACTAGTCAAATGTTATATAAAATAATCAATACGTACTCAAAAAGTCATATTCTAACTATTTAAGTGATTACCCAATCCCAATTGAAGAATTTCTAAAATTCACTCCCAGACCCACGTACCCGGATTCCGGAAATATTTCAAGAAAGTTGTTACCCATACCCTCAACAACTCAAATATATGATGTTCACTACATTCCATAACAAATTTCTTGGTTAAACCCCCTTTTATCAAAAACCTAGGTTATTCATCTAAACCCATGATTTTCAAAAATTTTCATGTTAAATCTACCCATAATTTATGTATGTAACTCACATTGTGTAGAAATTATTTATCTCAAAGTGTTAGGTGAAAACCCCTCTCTAAGAGCTCCAAATATCGCCCAAAGATTGAAATAATTGAGCTAACAATGCCTAAGTCCCGTCTTAAATGAGGTTCTACCTTTTGCAATTTTCGCACATGTGAAGGGTTGGCCTCTTCTGCGGCTCCGTATCTGTGGAAATGTCATCGTAGATAAGGCCCTTGCCCAGTGGCCTACTTCTGTTTCTGCGGACCTCTGGGCCGCTTTTGCGGGTCCGCTCCTGCGACACACACAGCGCTCCTGCGATTTCTTCTATCGCACCTGCGATTTCGCAGATGCGTATGCCCACACGTATCTGCGGTTCTTGGGCTGCTCTTTGTGGGCCGCATCGGTGGCTTCTTTCTCACTTCTGGGAGATCACACCTGCGGCTAGCCCTCTACAGGTGCGATTATACCAGAAGCTTGGTGCTTCAGCTGCTACCCTTAAGTCCAAACTTGGTCCGTGCCTAGTCCGATCGACACCCGAGGCCCAAACATACCAACAAGTTTGAAGTCATGAAACAAACTCGCTCAAACCCTCGGAACACATAAAACAACATCAAAACTAAGTATCACACCTCAAACCAAATTGAATCAACTTAGGAACTTCAAGTTCTTCAACTTGCTCCGAGCGCGCCGAAACATACTTAAACTACTCGGAATGACACAAAAATTTGCGTCCACGTCTTAAATCACTATAAGGAACTATTCACAGGCTTGGAATTCCAAACGGACTTCGATAATACCAAAACTTACTCCAAACCAAATTTAAAGAACTTTAAAACCCTCAAATAGTCAACTTTCACTATTAAGCACTGAAATGCTCCCGGGTCGTTCAAAACCCGATTCAAATATAAGCAACTCCAAAATTATCATATTAACCTATTGGAACCGTCAGATCCCGATTCCGAGGTCGTTTACTCAAAATGTTGATCAAAGTCAAACTTAGCCTTATTTAGCCAACATTAAGGAACCAAGTGTTTCGATTTCTACTCGAACCCTTCCAACTACCGAACTAACCATCCCCGCAAGTCATAAAATAGTAAAAGCACCTACGAGGATTCTTATTTAGGGGAACGGGTATCTATAAGGCAAAACAACTGGTCATGTCGTTACACCATGAGGAGATTTGACGTTGTTTGGGTCATTGTGGACATGTTGACCAATTCTTTGCATTTCATTCTGGTCATGACTTCTTACACTTCAGAAAAGTTGGCTCGGATCAACATTAGAGAGATTGTCCGTTTGCATGGTGTGCCTATTTCTATCATCTCAGATCGTGGCGTTCAGTTTACATCGCACTTTTTGAGAGCTGTTCAACATGAGTTGGGCACGTAGGTGGTGTTTCATATTGCATTTAACCCTCAGATGAATGAGAAGTCTGAGCAGACTATTAAGATCTTGGAGGACATATTGAGAGCCTATGTTATTGATTTCGGAGGCGAGTGGGATCAGTTTCTACCATTAGCAGATTTTTCCTGTAACAACAACTACCAGTCTACTATCCAGATAGCTCCATATGAGGCATTATATGTGATGTCATTCTCTAGTTGGTTGGTTTAAGCCTGGTGAGGCTAGGTTGTTGGGCACATATTTGGTTTATGATGCTTTGGAGAAGGCGAAGTTGATTCAGGAGCGGTTTTATACAGTTCAGTCTAGGTAGAAAAGTTATACTGATAGAAAAGTGCATGATGTGGCTTTCATGGAGGGAAAGAAGGTTCTCCTATGAAAGGTGTGATGAGATTTGGGAAGAAGGGCAAGTTGATACATTGATCCATTTGACGTTTTGGAGAGAGTGGGTGAGGTGGCTTATAGATTTATTTTTCCACCCAGCTTGTCGGGAGTTCATCCAGTATTTCATGTTCCTATGCTTCTAAAGTATCATGAAGATTAGTCACATGTGTTGGATTTAACCTTGGAGCAGTTGGATAAGAATTTGGCTCATGAAGAAGAGCTAGTGTCTATGTTGGATAGGCAGGTTCAGAAGCTGAGGTTGAAGGATATTTCATCAGTGAAGGTTCAATGGAGAGGCCAACCGGTCGAGGAGGAGACATGGGAGACCAAGCATGATATGCGGAGCAGATATCCTCATCTTTTAGGCATTCCAGGAATGATCCTAAACCCGTTCAAGGATGAACATTTATTTAAAAGGGGAAGAATGTAATTATCCGGACGATCATTTTGTGTACTTGAGCCTCATTCCCATATTTAATGCTCTCCGTATGTTTGTTTATTGTTTTGCGACTAGCGGGATTGGTTGGTTTGGTTTCAGAACAGTTTGGAAGTAATTTGGGACACTTAGTCTCATTTTGGAAGCTTAAGTTGCTAGGGTTGACTAATGTTTGAATTTTGAGTAAATGACCCCGGAATTGGGATTTAATATTTCCAATAGGTTCGTATGGTAATTTTAAAAATAAGCATATTTCTGGATTTGGATTTGCGGGTTCCTAGGAGGTTTTAGCTTTATTTGCCGAAAGTTAGCAATTTGAAGGTTTGAAGAGTTTATAGGTTTGGCAGGAAGTTGACTTTAGGGTTATCGGGTTCTGATTGGTATTTTGGGAGTTTGGATAGATTCATTTAGCTGATTGGAACTTGTGTGCAAAGTTTAGTTGGAATCTGGAATGGTAGGTATGATTCAGACGTGTTTAGTGAAGTTAGAAGTTTGAAACTTAAGTGATTGATTATGATCATCGAGTTTCAATTTTAATGTTATTTGTAGTGTTTTGAGCATTTGGATATGTTTGGATTAGGTATATAGACTTGGTGGTGTGATTGGACAAGGTTCCAGGAGGCTCAGGTGTGTTTATGATATTATAAATCAATTTTATAGATATTTGTAGATCCAGTGTTGGTGAGTCGCACCTGCGATGGATATTGTGCAGGTGCAGAAGCGAGGCTAAGGTCACACCTGTGAAGTATTAGTTGAAAGCTAGAAGTCCATAGGTGCGAAAGTTTTTGCACAGAAGCATGTCCACGAAAGTGGAATCCATTCACAGAAGCGAAGTCAGGCGGCTCGGGGGGGTTCTCCTAGATGCGAGCTTTTTTCTATAGAAGCGGTGTCGCAGATGCGGGGATTTGTTTCCGCCGATGGTGAAATCAGTGGCAGACCTTGTACTTTTGAGGGTTTAGCTCATTCATTATTATTTTGAGTTTTGGAGCTCGGTAAGATACGATTTTTAAGGTGAATTTTATCACCACATTGACGGTTAGTAATTTTGACTTGGATTTGGTTATATAACTTGTTTCCCCACTGATATATACATTCTAATCTTTAGATTTTGAATAAACAATAAGGATTTTTCTCTACAAATTAAGAGAGTAAATTCCGGGGATTTGAGGATTGATTTGGACTTGGTTTTGGAATCTAATTATATATTTGGACTTGTGGGGTTATGGGTAGCGGGAATCTTTCTCATAACTCGGATTTTGACCACGTAGGCCCGGATTAACTTTTATTATCTTTTTTAAAATTTGATTAAAGATTGGGAATTTATTATTTAGGATTGATTTTTATGGCTTTGTTAATGTTATTGAGTTGTTTGTTTACTAGATTTGAGTCATCTGGAGGTCGATTTGAAAAAGTCTATTTTGGAGGGTTGAAGGTAAGCCTCTTATCTATCCTTGCAAGAAGAAATTCTCTCCATAGGTAATCTATTTACTATTTATTGCTTGATTTGGGAGTCACATATATGCGTAGCTAGATTTTGACCATATCCGGTATTATTGATTTGAATTATGCCTTATTTTGATCATATGTTGTTGTTATCCATATTTCAATTGATTTTATGACTATGTGATTCTTTGTAATTATGATTTAGGAGCATGCTTAAGATTATGAGTTGTTGCTTTGGGCATAAAGTATTGGTTTGCCATATTGAACTTTATTATTAATGTTTAGTCATATACTTGTCTTATTTGGTCTTTGATTTGGTGATTATATGGCTTGATTGGATCTTGTTAAATAATATGATTAGATGGTGCATGCTTAAATAGTTTAATGAGCCATTATGACATCTTCTAGCCATATGAGCTTTTATTCGCATTCTTGTTATTGTCTGGATCTTCATTATTACGTTGTTTTTATATGCATATACATGAGTGGAGAGTTGGTTATTGAGGAGAGTTGATGATTTTGGCACTATGGACATTTTGAGTGGATATCAATTATCGATTTATTTATCATTGATGTAATATTATCAACGCTTGGATATGGATCCGTCCTTCCGGAGTCAGGTGATTACCCATGTTTCCTTGGCCCCTATGAGCCTAGATACCAATGATTTTATTTGTGCTTGTTGGACACGTGGCTTGTGTGATGCACATGGATTTGTGCTGTGAATTGTGAGAAAGGGATCTTGAGCATGCATACATTTTTTTAGACTCATGCAGTGAATTACATCAGTCTTGTTGACATGTATCATGTCTTGAGGTGAGAAATTGAGGTGTTGACATCTTATTTGATCTTTTTATCTATAAAGTATGCCTAAATTATTTATGAAGTATACTTCTTGAGCTTTTGTTCTCATTTGTTAATACCATGCTTTACTCTTTATATTATTATGTTTTCACCTAATTATTGGACTGATAATGAGTGTCGATATTTACCTCTCATCACTACTTCTTCAAAGCTAGACTTGATACTTACTGTACCGTGGTTTGTACTCGTACTACACTTCTACATATTTTATTCAAGTTCTGAGGTTGGAATTGGTAGTGTACATCTGGCTGAGTAGGAGATTTAGAGGAGACTTCGTGGTGAGATGCTTTACTTGACCGATCCGCAACACATGGTTTCCCCCTTCCATCTATTCAATTTATTTATTTCTTATCAGACAGACTTTGTTATCCATTATATACATTCTGACTCTTGTTAGTTGTGATAGTTGTGACATCTGGGTTTCTGGCTATGTAGATAGTTATGGTCATTTCTAGACCCTGTCTCAGATGTTTTATCTATCTCATCAGTTTGTTATAGTTGTGACATCCAGATTTTGAGCTATGTAGACAGATATGGTCGTGTCCAGACCCTATCTTAGATATTTTATCTATGTGATCAGCTTGAGATTATTTCTATTTCTTATTATATTTTGGATATTTTTAAAGATTTAGCTAATCCTCTTTATATTAAGATTTATTAATTGTTTGTTTGCTTAGCGTGCGACTAGGAACTATCACGATCTTTGGTGGTATTTTGGGTCGTGACAACACCAGCTTCTCTAGTTCCCTCACCTCTGCTTTATTGCTAACCCTAAGAGCAGCTTCAGACTCTCTGTCTTCATCCGGTGCTTGAGCTGTCTCAACAGGTCAATTCCCTTATTCTGGACCTACATTATCGTTTAACCTCTCTTCCCTATTCACTCTAGGTTTAGTACTCTATTCCCCCTTAGCAGGTGCTCCCTCACTCACAACCCTTCCCCCTTGTGCATTTTCACCGATAATTTCACTCACATCACCACATTAGTATAACGATCCGACCAGTCATTTTGAGTTCTACCATGTCATTCGCTAGTTTAAGACCTTGATTAGCTCCACTTTACGCATTATGACTCACGCATGTTGTCGGTTTTGATTTTTGAGAATAATTCTTAATTCGGGAGTTTTAAGTTGGAAGAATTGACTAAGGTTTGACTTTTGAGTAAACGACCTCAGAATCGGAATTTGAAAGTTCCTATAGGTTCGTAAGGCAAATTAGGACTTGGACGTATGTTCGGGTTGAGTATCAGGTGGTGGGGGGAGTGATTCAACGCTTATTATCAAAAGTTTGCATTTGAAGGTTCTTGTATTAACTAAGATTGACTTAGAATGGACTTTTGTGTGATCGGACTTCGGGCGATATTTCGAGACCTTGGATAGGTTCATTTAGTTGATTGGAACTTGTGTGTGAAGTTTGATCGTGATACGGAATGTCTAAGTGTGATTCGGACGCGTTCGACGAAGTTCAAAGGTTTGAAAGTTACAAGAAGGATTTTGATTGTCGATCCATAGTTTTGATATTATTCGTGGCATATTGAGCCTTTGGATTAGTTTGGATAAGGTATGGGGACTTGTTGGTATGATTAGACAGGATCCAGGGGGCTCGAGTGTGTTTTAGTATGGTTTCGGACCATTTCCCTTTAATTTGAAATTGTTGGTTTCTGGTGTCAGTGGTGTGCATCGTGATCGTGGAGAAGGAATCGCGATCATGGAGTGTTGGGTAGAGCTGGGAAGAACTTTTCCTTTGCGATCGTGGTTCAGGATTTGCGATCACAGTTGGTGATTTTGTTTTGCTTTGCATTCGCGTGGTTAGGGTCGTGAATGCGACGTGTAGAGGGGGTGGCATGGGGTGGAAACATGAGCTTCGTGATCGGGTGTGAGTATTCGCCGTCGCGTACTTGTGAAGTCAGGGGGCTAGATTTTAGCCTTCGCGTGCTCAGCTCGCATTCGCCAGGTTTGGGTTGCTATTATTCGCAATCACGTGTGGTCCCTCGCGATCGAGTTAAAGGAGATTCTAGTGGTGGCAGTGTTGGCTTCGCGATCGCAATTGTATTTTCCCAATCACTGAGAAGAAGGACCTGGGTAGAATATAAGTTTGCAAATTAGGAATTTACTTGTTTCAACTCATTTCTCTCTTGCTAAGGCGATTTTGGGGTGATTTGGAAGAGCCATTTTTATCATATATCATGAGGTAAGTGATTTCCACTTGTTTTGAGTGAAATACATGGATTATAAGCATTGTAAACATGAGAATTAGTAGAAATTATGGGATTTTGGAAGATAACCTAGAAATGGTATTTTTAAGTTTTGACCAAGAAATTGGATATGTAATTGAGAATAAACTATATATTTGAGTTCGTGGTGCTATGAGTAATATTTATCTTCGGGAATATTTGGAATCCGGGCGCGTAGGCTCGGGGGTTGACTTTTCATGCGGAGTTGGGAATTAGTTTCTATTTGTTAAGTTACGAGTCTTTGAGTATATTTTGATTGGTTTGCACGTTCTTTGACTAATTTTGGATTGTTTGGCATTGGTTTGAGGTGTTAGAGAGGCATCAGAGCCTGCTATCGGATTTCGGAGCGAGGTAAGTCTCCGGTCTAACCCTGTAAGATGGAATTTACCCCGTAGGTGCTATATATTTTGTATGCTACGAGTTAGGGTAGCTACGCGTGTATGAGGTGACAAGTGTTCGTGCATATGCTAGATTCTTGATCATGTCTGGGTAGACTTAGACGCACACCATGTTTTGACTGTATTACTTGAGTTATCCTTGCCTATTTAAATGACTTAATTCACATCTTAGCTTGAGACTAGACTTGCGTAGAGTAGCGCACTTGCTATTTTAGATACTTGATGAGCTACTTGATTAGTTGTAGAAATTATACCTCCTTTTACGAATTTCTCTCGCGTTGTGCGTATTCGTCCGAAAGTTTTTGGAATTTCATAATTCACACATATATTTGTGAGTGGGGCCAATGCCCCGTCAAAGTTTTGTAATCCTATGGGATCGGGTCCCTTGCCTCGGCAGAATCGTGCCTAATATTCGTTATGGAGTCAGCGTATGTATGAATCTATCTGACTTTATATGTGATATTTTATTGTTTATTGAACGTACATATGTTCCATTTGAGGTATTGTTCTGTATTTTAAGATTTGTATTTACTCTTCTACGGAGGATCATTTTACACACATATATCTGTGTTCATTGTCTTTACTTGCCATGCTTCATACTTGTCTACCTTTATTGTACTTTGATTATTGGACCACTAGTAAGTGTCTATTTCTATCCTTCGTCACTACTTCTTCGAGGTTAGACTAGGTACTTACTAGGTTCGTATTGATTTATGTACTTATACTACG
The DNA here is from genome assembly GCA_000715115.1 of Nicotiana otophora. NCBI lineage: Eukaryota > Viridiplantae > Streptophyta > Magnoliopsida > Solanales > Solanaceae > Nicotiana > Nicotiana otophora. Next base: position 8,702 of record AWOL01S0049111.1, on the reverse strand, counting down.
CTTATGCACTAATTGTACAAGTAGTGAGACAGGAACATTTGATGGTCATCTGGGCACGTAAGCACAGTTGCTGAGGAGACTCTATGGTGAGCTACTCTCTATGTTAAGATCAGAAGCACACAGAGTCCCTGTCCTATTCATTTGATGTATTATATTTGTTATCTATTCCAAAAATGTTTTTGTAATAATATTGTATATTCTAGTAGATGCTCATGCACTTGTGTCACCGGGTGTTAGGGATTTAGACTCTTCTTCTTTGTTGTTTTTCAATTATGACATCAGGATTTATATTTTGACCATGTTCGAGTATTTAGAATAATATCAATATTTTATATGAAAACAAACGACTTCGGTTATTTATCCCATTATTTGGTTCAGAATGCATTCTGAATTATCTAACGGTAAGTTGATTTAAATTGTTGGCTTGCCTAACGACATCTTTGGGAACCATCATGTCCTATGGTGGGATTTGGGTCATAACAATCAGAGATCATTTCCCTTTGTTTCATTACTAACACTAGGTTTTTCCAAATTTTCTAATTTCATACTCAACCTTAGGTTTGTTTAGACTTCCCCCCCCCCTCCCCCCCTAAA
>AWOL01S0049109.1:70904-85092 GCA_000715115.1 Nicotiana otophora | reverse complement strand
TGGCACACACATTGGTAGAAGTTGGTATTTTATTATTTTCTTGGAATAAAAGTTTAACCAATGTACGATTGACTTATTAGTTAGCTTGCCTAGCTGTAGTGTTGGGAGCCATCATGACCTATAGGTGAAATTGGGTCGTGACATAGACAATGAGTTACGTGATAAGATTTATGGTTTATTATACACTTCTAAGTCAGAATATGAAGCTGAAGTCGATTTACTTGATTTATCTGATAGTGATAAAAATATTGATAATACTTGTACAGCTTGTAAAGGTAATACATGTATTTGTGATAATGATGAATTTTATAAATTACAATCTCAATTTCAAGATTTGAACATGAAAACTATTACATCTGATAATGTAATAGAACTTTTAAAAGAAGTAAATGATGATAAACTTCGTGAAACAATGATTGATTTGGCCGCAAGTTCAAGTTCTAGTTCTTCAAAACCTTTTGAAAAACAAAAGAACGAATTTGAATATTTTGTGCCTTACTCTTTGTCAGAAATTAATAATCGTATAATAAAATTGCACCAACCAGAGATGATTCTTTCGTTGATTTAAAAATTGAAATTGAAAGTTTTAAAAGGGAGATTAAATCTCTTAAACAAAATCAAATGATTTGTGATCACAGGATTACTCAGATACAACAACAACAACAACAACAACAACAACAACAACAACAACAACAACAACAACCCAGTATAATCCCACTAGTGGGGTCTGGGGAGGGTAGTATGTACGCAGACCTTACCTCTACCTTAGGGTAGAGAGGCTGTTTCCAAATGACCCTCGGCATCCTTCCCTCCAAGAACTCCCCACCTTGCTCTTGGGGTGACTCGAACTCACAACCTCTTGATTGGAAGTGGAGGGTGCTTACCATCAGAGCAACTCAGATAGAGAAAAATAATTCTGTAACTGAGTTTTCTAATGATAAAAACAAAGGTATTTCTGAAAATGATATTGAAGAAAAGCCTATTAGACTTAATTCTAAACATGATATGTTTTTGGGAATAATGCAAATTCCTACTGCCCATAAATGGTATATCAAATGTACTATTCTTATTGATAATAGCTTTTTGATTACAAATATTGCTATGATTGATAGTGGAGCTGATGTTAGCTGCATCCAAGAAGGTTTAGTACCTACTAAATATTTTCAAAAAACTACCCATATGGTTAAATCTGCACCAGGACATGCTTTAGATATAAAGTATAAATTGCCTAATACGGGTATTTGTCAGAATAAAGTCTGCATTCCTCACTTCTTTTTCTTGGTTAAAAATTGGTTATACCCCCCAAATATACTTGGAACACCGTTTATTAAAGCTATTTTTCCTTTTACTAGCATAGACTCAAAAGGTTTTATAGCTACTTATAAGGATAGAAAGATAAGTTACACTTTTGTTATAGATCCTGTAATTAGAGATATAAATACTTTAATTGATATGAAGCAAAGACATATTGATTCGTTACAATTAGAATTATTTAGTATGAATATATTTGACACTTTAGAATCCACTAAAGTTCAGGAAACGATTAAATTAATTTCCGAACAAATTGCTATTGATATTTGTGCTGATCATCCTAGTTATTTTTGGGATCGAAAGAAGCATATTGTCACTCTTCCATATGAAGATAATTTCTCTGAGGATGATATTCCTACTAAATCTCGATCTTGTCAGATGAACGCTGAATTGGTAGAATTCTGCAAAAAAAGAGATTGATAATTTGTTACAAAAGGGTTTGATAAAACCCTCAAAATCTCCTTGGTCTTGCACAACCTTTTATGTCAATAATGTTGCTGAAAACGAACGTGGTATTCCTAGATTGGTTATTAATTATAAACCTTTAAATAAGTTTTTAAAATGGATAAGATATCCAATTCCCAATAAAAAGGATTTAATTTGATTTAAAATCTGGTTATTGGCAAATTCAAATATTTAAATAGCATACTTATAGAATTGCTTTTAATGTTCCATTTGGGAAATATGAATGGAATGTTAAGCCTTTTGGTTTAAAGAATGCCCCTTCTGAAATTCAAAAAATCATGAGTGATATATTTAATCCATATCTGGATTTTATCATTGTTTATATTGATGACATTTTGATATTCTCCAAAATATTATAAATGCATATTAAGTATCTAGATATATTTAAAAAGATTGTTATACAAAATGGTTTAGTTATTTCAAAACCATAAATGAGTTTATTTCAAACAAATGTTCGAGTTTTAGGACATAATATTTTTCAAGGAAAAATTACTCCTATACAAAGATCGATTGATTTTGCATCAACATTTTCTGATTTTATTACTGATAGAACTCAATTACAAAGATTTTTGGAAAGTTTAGGTTATATATCCCATTTTTATAATAATGTATCTCGTGATTTGGCCCCGTTATACGACAGACTAAAGAAGGATCATAGAAAACCTTGGACTGATAGTCATACTGCTCTAGTTAAAAATATTAAATAACGAATTAAGTCTTTACCTTGTTTAACTCTTTCTAATCCAGCTTGGCAAAATATTATTGAGACAGATGCGTCTAATATTGGCTATGGTGGGATTTTAAAACAAGTTAATCCCTACAATAATTGTGAATATTTGATAAGGTTTTATTCTGAAAAGTGGACTGAAACTCAGAAAAAATATGCGACAGTGGCCCATGAAATGTTGACTATTGTCAAATGTGTTTTAAAATTTCATGATGATTTATACAATCAAAAGTTTTTGATAAAAACTTATGCTCAATCTGTCAAATATATGTTAAACAAAGATTTTAAACATGATGGTTCGCAATTAATATTTTCAAGGTGGCAGGCTCAATTAGCCCCCTTTGATTTCGAAATTGAGCATAAAAAAGGAGTTGATAATTCTCTTCCAGATTTCTTATCTCGTGAATATTTACAGGATGGACCCCCCATGGGGTAGAAGTAGAGGTAGAGGACGGGGAAGATCATCCCCACATTCCCAAGGGAGAACGTCCCCTTCAGGATCGTCATACGGATCCACATCAAACTCCCCAGTTATAGAAATGAGAAGAAGAGCTTGACTAATGAGAAGATATCTCTCAGAGGCGAATCCTCAATGATAAGACCATCCGTTCACCTGGAAGATATTCCAGAAAATAGTCTGTTATACGCACATTTGCAAGCATATTTGGCTACTCAAAATCAAAGTGATACGTTTGCTTCAATTACCAAAGAGGACACTGATGATATCAAGTCCTATGAAAAATTGCCTAAAAAAGAAATGATATTGCTTTTGGAGAATTCTCAGATACAAAGAAAAGATGAACCCTGGAAGATATTCCAGAGATACTTGATAAATGGATTATATTATCCGGGTGAGTCATACAAAACCCGTTCTTATTATGAGACTATTCTCATAAGTACAGGCAGTGCAGAATTTCAGCACTTTTCTGGTTATAGCACAGACGAGAATGTTTATAATTTCTCAAAAATTATCATCAAACAGATTATATTTGTTGAAGACTGTGGAATATCTACAACGAAAGAAAGGCAGATAAGCCTTAATAAGTCCCGTAATAATTTTACCTATTGGGATTATATCTAGGCCTTTGATAAAGTGCTCTATTACAATAATGATAGACATAAGCATGCTTGGTTCGTAAAGGTGTGTGCAAAGATATTTGCAGAACCTATTCCTAATTGGTTTTTAAACTGGTGGTCATACCACGGTCCGACAGTAAAGATATTACCCGAGCCATTTCTTATGTTATACAAAGAATGGACGAAAGTTTCACCAGTTCTAAATGAGTTATACCACACAGATCATATCTGCTACTTAGAAAAGATTGATCAGATATATTTCTTCCTAGATTTCTCTATTCCTTGGATTCATAAATGGACTCTGGAAGTAGGATTCACCGAGGAACAAATTCATTGTTTATACAAGACCTTTTATAATAACTTCTGGGATAAACTGATGAAAAAGGATCCCAAAACAAAGACGTTATATGATCAAGAACTCTTGGATTCCATTAAAATAAAAATCCAAGAATATTTCAGTAACCCTCAGAAAGAGAAAATTGATGATAGCTCAGTGCGGCATATTGCTAGAAAAATCTCCTTTCAAGAAGGGGATAAAGAATAAATGATTAATAACTATTTGGAAGAAGTAAAAAGAAATTTGCTTCGTTCCATCAACCAATATGAGAAATCAGACACTTCAATGCAAAGTGAAACTAGCAATGATGATATCGCAGAAGACTCTCAACCTATTGAATCAGAAAAGATATTATCTGATGAGGCCTTACTAGATGCGGAAGATTTCCTCCGCAAAATGAAAGAGTCAGAAAAGCGACCAGCACAGTGAAACGGACCCCACAACACAGTAAAGACGTCGGACCCCACAGCACAGTGAAGCTGCTGGACCCAGCTGCTGGACCTCACTCAAATAGTAGATAGACTGTTTCCACAGTTGAAACACTGTTCTTCAACAGTAGAAACACTATGTTTTATAGTAGAAACACTGTACAGGGACCCAGTGGGACCCTTTATACTGTTTAAAGATTCTTTTTCTTTTTTTCTATTTATACGTTCATTCGTTCGGAGAGGAAGGCAGAAGCCGAAAAACTCTCTCTCTCTTAAATCTCTCTCTCTCTCGATTGTAAGTTTGTAAATACTACTTTGTAATCGAAGATGAAGTAAATAAAATCTCAAGTTCTTCGTACTCAGGCCTTGCATCTCAGCCTCATAAGGTATTTATTCTTACTTATAGTATTTCTTCTAGTCTCTCCTCTCTGGCCGTGACTATGTCCGGCTAAGAGACTTCATATCTATGTTGAATATCTAACTCCTCTCCAATATAAACCATGAAAGATCTGGCCTCTATCAAAATATAAATGAATTTTATATATAGTTTCTTGACTTGGTTTCGAGACGGTGGTACAATCTAATATAGCACTACTCTTATTGGCTTTGCTTTAGTGGCTCCGTCTAGCCTGTCGTGAACCTTAGCCCGTTAGATAAAGTTGAAAAGGGCATCTTCTTTCACGGTTAGAACTGCTAGATACATGGGCTCAATGAGAGTATGTATTATATTAAGACAGACCCCTTGCTTGAGTAAAAGGTTGAACCTTCCATATAGTCATCAAAATATATAAAAACTTTTTATATATTTCGAATCTTATCTTTACTGACCGTGCGGTTTCTCGCAAGTCTTTAAACATAAGGATACTGAATTAGCTACTTAGAAAGTCTATAAGAGATCGTTAACTGGTGGAAACCTCAGTGGACATATAATAGTCAGCTGAGGTGCGAAACAATTCCAGTTCCCGTTAATCCGGTAATCTTTCGGACTGACTAAATTAGTTAATTCCAAATAGCCAGATTGGGATGGCCATGCGGACTACCGCCCGCCTACACTCGATCTTGTTAAATGAATCTCTCAGACTGACTAAATTAGTTAATTCCAAATAGTCAGATTGGGATGGCCGTGCCGACTACCGCCCGCCTACACTCGATCTTGTTAAATGGTATTAGAGCCTAGGAACTTTCATGGTATATATAAGATAGATCTGAAATATTCGACATAGATATGTTATTCTCATTATGAAGTTTGGAGAAACTAGAATGAAAAATACTAGACTTGAAGAGGTAGATATACCTCAAAACCTTGATTTGTTAAACAAATGGACAATTCCTGAAGTCTCTATTAGAACAATTTATGATTATGGATGGTTTGATAAACTTTTTCCAAAACAGCTAGTTAAAACTACTGAGAAATCTTTAGCTTTAAACTCGTCTGAACAGACAATTTGTTTGTTAAACAAACAAGATATAGATTTATATAAAAATCAGTATAATCATCTGCATGTTGGTATGGTTCAAATTGCTTTTAAGCCATTAACCCTTAAAGGGTTACCAGTGGACATACCCAAACTTCAATTATCTCTTTCTTATGTTAATATAATTGATGCCTTGACGTTATATGTGAAAACGCATGGTTATAATTATGCGCCTGGTTCTGAACTTATATGTTTATCATATAGAATTTATTTTAAATTACTATCTACGTTAAACCCCAGATGTAAACTATATGATACATCCGATCAGACTATATTAGTGGAAACCAATTTTGCATAATCTAAGGTCACCACGAGGAGACCTATTAAGTGGGAAGTAATTTTCCAACTACTTGGACTTTGGATTCGGTTATATCCCCTAGTCAGATTACTAATGTCGTCAGTAATACAGAATAATCTCATATTACTCAAAATCTGGATGGTAGGATTTGCATTCAATTTGATGATAATAGTTCCACTTATAATAGGCAGTCATTTTCTAATAATAGGATTTTTCCTGCTATTAGTCCTAGTTATAAAAGGCATTCATTTACTAATCGTAGACTGTTGCCTGATATTCAACATATTTCACTTGTTGAACCAGTCTATGGACCAGCCGAAAAACTCTCTCCCTCTTAAATCTCTCTCTCTCTCGATTGTAAGTTTGTAAGTACTACTTTGTAATCGTATATCAAGTAAATAAAATCTCAAGTTCTTCGTACTCAGGCCTTGCATCCTGGCCTCATAAGGTATTTATTCTTACTTATAGTATTTCTTCTAGTCTCTCCTCTCTGGCCGTGACTATGTCCGGCTAAGAGACTTCATATCTATGTTGAATATCTAACTTCTCTCATATATAAACCATGAAAGATCTGGCCTCTATCAAAATATAAATGAATTTTATATATAGTTTCTTGACTTGGTTTCGATATGGTGGTACAGTCTAATATAGCACTACTCTTATTGGCTTTGCCTTAGTGGCTCCGTCTAGCCAGCCATGAACCTTAGCTCGTTAAATGAAGTTGAAAAGGGCATCTTCTTTCACGGTTTGAACTGCTAGATACATGGGCTCAATGAGAGTATGTATTATATACAGACAGACCCCTTGCTTGAGTATAAGGTTGAACCTTCCATAAAGTCTATAATAATAATATTAATAATAATAATAATAATAATAATAATAATAATAATAATAATAATAATAATAATAATAATAATAATAATAAGAAGAAGAAGAAGAAGAAGAAGAATAAGAATAAGAAGAAGAAGAAGAAGAAGAAGAAGAAGAAGAAGAAGAAGAAGAAGAAGAAGAAGAAGAAGAACTGCTCCATACCTGTCACGACTCAAAATCCAACTAGTCATGATGGCACTTAACCCAACCCGCTAGCTAAGCCAATTATCAACTATCCAATTCCAATAACAATTATTAAAGCAATTTAAGTAAAGAAAAATCTTAATCTTATACATTCCCCAAGAACTGGTAGTACAAATCATGAGCTTCTAAGAATAGAATTTACAAAGCTGAAATGAAATAAATACATCGTCTGTTTGAAAAGTACACAAATAGAGTTTTATAGATCTAAAGCTACCACGAACAAGGGGAAGCTACAACCTGGATACAGGTACATCTTTAATCCAGCTCCTCTCAAACACAGGAACATCAACAACCAACATCTGCACGCAAGGTGCAGAAGTGTAGTATGAGTAAAATCGACCCCTTGTACTGAATAAGTAACAAACCTAACCTTAGATTGAAAGTAGGGACGAGCTAACACAAGGTCGGATCCAATACCAATATCCCACAACAGTTCATAACAGCATAATACAAGTAATAAAAGATGTATCTCAGAAGTAAAATGCTCAGCTCATTCACAGTTCCAGAAAATAGTCATGCTTTTCAAGTATCTTAGCGAAAACCCAAATCTTTTACCGAAAATGCCAAAAATACGAATAAGTTTGATAACTGTAATTTTTCCAAATATCCTTCCCACAATATATAAGATGTTTCATTTTCTTTCCACATAGCAAGTGTGAAATACCTTTCTATGCCCACGTATAAATGTGTGTAAAAAGTCATGAATGATGTGATATCGTACAATATGAGGAAAAATGCATCTTTATGCCTCTATGTTATGCGTGCATGCCAATGCCATGTATCTCAGAGATGAATCATGTACTCATACTCTCAGAGTACTCAATCTCAATGTCTCACACTTTCCACTCATCATGCTCAATCACTCGGTACTGTATATGGCCCATACAGCATAGGGAAGATCCATCCCGGAATATATACATCACTGACAATCAGTCACTCAGTATAGGAAGGCCAATCCGCCCTCATGGAGAAGATCCATCTCCAGGTATATAAATGCTTCAGACAAGATCCATGTCCAGGGAAGATCCATCCCGGAATATATACATCACTGACAATCAGTCACTCAGTATAGGAAGGCCAATCCGCCCTCATGGAGAAGATCCATCTCCAGGTATATAAATGCTTCAGACAAGATCCATGTCCAGGGAAGATCCATCCTCAATATAATCAACAGCGCTCACTAGGGGTGTGAGGGGGTTCCTACAGCCCAAACCCTATCATAAGCCAGATCCAGGCATAATTCAATATAGCATGCTGCGGCGTGCAGCCCGATCCCATAACTGTTACTCATAATCAGGCTCTCGACCTCACTCAGTCTTCAATCTCTCTAGTCTCACTCGCGGGCTCACAATATCATGAACTAGCCCGACAACAATGATATGATGTATTAATAAATAACAATTGAGACTGAGATATGATGTGAATGCATGAATATGACTGAGTACGAAATATCAATGAAATCAGTGAGATGACAACAAGAAAAGACCAATGTGGGTCCCAACTGTATCGGCATAAAGCCTAAACATGATATCTAGCATGATTGACAGCTCAATTACTTTATCACATGGTAAAAACACGGATATCAACAAAATAGGGCCATTATTCAGTGCCGTGGAAACAACAGAGTCCCAATTCACATGGTGCACGCCCGCACGCTCGTCACCTAGCATGTGCGTCACCTCCATACCAATCACATAACACGAATTACGGGGTTTCATACCCTCAGCACTAAGCTTAGAAGAGTTACTTACCTCGAACAAGCTAATACCAATGTCGAGCAAGCCGAGCGGTGCTCCAAAGATGCCATCACGCGCGTAGAGACCTCCGAACGGCTCAAAACTAGCCAAAAGCAATTCAAATACATCAAATAATGCTAAAGGAACCAATCCCGATTGAAAAGGTTCAAATCTTGAATCAAAAGCCCAAAATCGGCCAAAAGCCCAACCCGGGCCTGTACCTTATAACCCGATAAAATTTATAAAATCCGACAATCCATTCAATTACGAGTCCAACCACACTAGTTTCACTCAAATCCGACTCCAATTCGATGTTCAAAACTCAAAAATTCATATTATGAAACTTCAGGGCAAAACCCCAATTTCCTCTTTAAAATTCATAATCGAGTTACCAAAAACGAAGATAGATTCATGAAATATAACCAAAACCAAGCGTAGAACACTTACCCCAAGTTATATGGAATAATTCCTCTCCAAAGTCACCCAAACCAAGCTCCAAAATATCCAAAATGAGAAAAAATCTCGGAAACCCGCTCGCACCTGCGCATCCACTTTTGCGGACAAAAATGCGCGGCTACGGACACAGCCATCTTTCCAAATCCTCGCATCTGCAGCGCCCTTCTCGCATCTGCGGACTCACAGAGGCGCATTCTCCCTTCGCACCTGCGTTTGACCCAGGCCAGCCCCAGTCCCGTGTCTACACCAACCCCGCCGCACCTGTGGCCAAGACCCTCGCAGGTGCGATCATACCAGAGGCAGCAGTTCCAGCATTTCCTTCAACTTTGAACCTTGGTCTGTTAACTACCCGAAATCAACCCGAGGTCCCCGAGACCTCAACCAAACATACCACAAGTCCCATAAAATAACACAGACCTACTTGAGGCCTCAAAACACACATAACAACATCGAAACGACGAATCACACTTCAATTCAAATTCAATGAACTTTAAAATTCAAACTTCCACAACCGATGCCGAAACCTATCAAATCATGTCCGATTGACCTCAGATTTTGCATACAAGTCACATTTGACATTACGGACCTACTCCCACTTCCGGAATCAAAATCCGACCCCGATATTAAAAAGTCCACTCCTGACAAAACTTTTCAAAATTCCAACTTTCGCCATTTCAAGCCAAATTCTACTACGGACATCCAAATCACAATTCGGACGCGCTCGTAAGCCCAAAATAACTCAACGGAGCTAACAGAACCATCAAAAATCCAATCCGAGGTCAAATATTTAAAAGTCAAACTTGGTCAACCCTTTCAAATTTAAAGTTTCTAGCTAAGAATCATTCTTTCAAATCAATTTCGAATAACCTGAAAATCAAAACCGAAGATTCACATAAGTCATAATACATCATACGGATCTACTCATGCCCTCAAGCAACCGAGCGAAGTGTAAATGCTCAAAACCACCGGCCAGGTCGTTACAATACCCTCACAAAATCCACCAATTTCTTCTTTTCCACCTTATCAAGATTTCTCCAATCATCTACATATAGAGGTGTTAGTTCTGGAGTTCTCGCAATAATTCCTAGAAAGCTAGCAAGCTTTCGACCATTTTTCCCAACAGCTCGGTAACAATTATTAAACGGCACATCAACTATCTTCTCTGGAGGAAGTTTCCAAGTAACTTTTAGTAAAGTAGGCCCATGAACCTTTCTTGGCACTGAATTACCTAGAATGGAAGACTCGAAGGTCATCAAATGACAAAAACTTATATGGTTAATCACCTAAGAGATGCTCTAAAATCTATTAAATAACAATACCATGATAAAATAACAGAAAGCAAAACCAGTATATGTTTCAACACTAAATATATGTCAACAAGTAAGGTTTTCCAAAAATATGGAAATGTTGAAGATTTGTTACATCAATGCATAAATTAAAATATAGATGGATCATATTAGGCTCATTATTCTCTAAATGGTAGGTACTCAAGATGTGAGAATGCTATAGGTGATATTTAGACTTGAAATAAATGAAATCTTCATCTATCAATTAATAGTTCTGTTTCATTTTGGATAATCTAATTAATTTGTTCTTTCACGTGGAATATTTTCTAGTTTACTGTTCGTATATATTAATTAACTTGTTTTGTTTCACTTTGCACATACACTAACCTCTGACAACAGTGTTGTTTCACGGCACCATCTGCAGACAGTGAATGGCCTCTTAACTACAATCTCACACCAACAGCCATTCTAACAGTGCAAGGCTCAAAAGAGACCAACTAAGTGTTCAGATGTTAGATTCAAAAGTTTTTGCATTACAACTTACAACCTACTTCAACAAAATCATTCTATTCCAAAAGTTGTGATACATCAAACTAAACAGAAATATGCGCAAGTAACAAGTATATCAGTAGCATTGGCAGCTCACTTAAATACATCACAAATCAATAGAAACCAACAAAAACACAAGTGTTTGTAGAAAATGCTTCACCGTGTTTAGAATTTTCCCTACTTGCTAAAACCAGTCGATTCATTGAGGGTTAACAGGCCAAGGAACAAAGAAAAAGGGAGTTGTGCTCCCTCATTTTTTGGAAGCTTTAAGTTATCCAGATTGTTGCTCTACGCGTAAGATCATGTTTACACTGAAAGTAACAAATAACGACAAACTTAAGATATCCCATCATTGTCATTAGATTACTACTACTAGTTCATTTAGCAATGAGAAGAGCTGCAACTAGTAACTCAGGAACTACATTGTTACCTACTGCATATGGATCAGATTTGCAACTATACATTGTGGTACTTAAACCTACTACATAAAGGCAGTTGGAACTGCAGCCGCAATAGAAGTTTCAGACACTCTGACAACAGTGAAAGGGACATGCAATTTACCACCAGCTTCAATCACAATACCATTCTAAGAACCTTAATTTGGAATGTGAAACAGATTCAATCACAATACCTCTCCACGGCCACAACATCTTTTCTTTCCCCTCCCAGATACCCTAAAATAAAGCAGATTTGCGTTGAAGACACAATAAATATAAGCAAACGGCAATTTAGTTTTTGTTGCTAGTTACACTATATAAACCAGTTAGATATCACAACAAAAATTACAGAAAAACCCAGGTACTAATTATACAATATAAACTAGTTAGATTAACCAAAGTTTTTACATAATTAAGATTTGAAAGGAGGAATTAATGAAGAATGTAGTTCAAATAAAATAATCATCCTATTAGCAGGTAATTCCATGGCTCAAAGATATCATTCTAACAATTAAAACTATCAAACCAAAATTTATTAAAACTATCATTTTAACAGTTAAACTATCTCTAATTTCTTCTATGGTTTTCACATATTGGTTCATAAACTTTTTTAGAATAAAATTATTAAACTTATAATTTATAGAAGAACCATATATCATATATTTTAAATTTTTTAAAACTTACTACTCATATTTGTTGACTCTCCAGATATATACTCCATTTTTACCAATTTGTTTATAACTCGTTTGTTCATTAAGCATCAATCTAACTAGTTCTAAAGCTAAACGGAATATAAGTTAGTTTATATTATAAATAAAAAACCCACTATAATTGCGATGAAATCATCCATCTAAAGTTTAAATTAAAGACTACTTAAACCAAACATAACCAGAAAGAAACAGAATATATAAACTTAAAAAATTTAACAGAATATCCAAAGCCTAAAAGGGTATTTCGGCAGTGGATTGCCATACTTGTGTTGTTAGGTTGCATTGTTGGTATCCTATAATTTAGTGTTTAGCCATGTAGCGTATTTGTCTAGAATGTTAAAATAACACCAGTTCAAGAGACTTATCACTAGCACCTGGTCGCAATATACGAAGCGTCTAAACTAGAGACTCTACAGAATGAAAGGCAAGCATTTCATGGAGATATAGAATTGATATAGTACGTAATACTCTTCATATGATTTCCTAAATTTGGAGATTAAAAACTTAGTCCTCCTCCAATCTGTAGAAGAAATACTAGAATAAATATATTCTTGCAAATTATACCCATTTACACCTAAATTTGGGGATTCATGCATATTCCTCTTTCAAGCCAAAACAAGAACAAACAGATTCTTACAAAGAATCATGTCCGCTGACCAAAATAATTCAGATGAGTAGGACCATGATTTTAACAATTTTATTTCAAGTAACTTTTTGATGTTAAGAGTCATTCACAAACTCAATATATGATTTTGCTGAATTTCCTTGGATATTTTACTATAATTACCGGAATGATCTGCTCTTTGTCGACCTATTCTACACAAGTAAAAATCCAACTTTCCAAGTGTTGGCTAGTTCTATATACAAATACAGTTGAGATCACTTAAAATGAAGTTGACGATCCTTTATGGCCAATACAATTAGTAGGAACTAAGTATGCTCAACGCAGCTATAGAGTTAATTAAAAATTATTAAATCAAAATAGTGAAAATTATGGAAGCAGGTTTCAGGAAACGTGAACCGATTTGTTACAACAGCAGAAGTGTGCACATTTGATTAACAACAATAGGATAATCATATTTTATAGAAATTACCCAAAATCAATTAATTTGAAGATCAATCAGTCAAGACTAGTGTAATACAAGAAAGGACTCTAGAAAGAGAAAATGACTCCCCCTCTCACCCACCCAAAGTTAAAGAAGACACAGCTAATAGTTTACACAAGAAATTTTTGAATCCAAATTAACCCATTTCTACAATCAACCAAGCAAGCATTACTCACTCTATAAGAAAATCTATTTCTGCCCAAAAAGAAAAACTCGGACCAAGAAAAATATTATACATAACACAAAGAACTGGGAAAACAAGGTAAAAGGCAACAAAATCATCCAAGGAGAAACATTAATTATCAACCCAATAAAACATATTCAAGAATCACTAAGCAAAAAACCACATTTTACTTGACTGACTTCTTGAAGAAAAATAAAGGAAGAATTTCATCAAGTGTTAAAGAGAAATTTTAGCTTCAATGTCCCTGTTTACCCGAAAAATCGGATAACGTTGAATTTATGTATGGTTCTAAGGGTAAGTAGATTCCTTTGACCTGAAGATAACAATACACGTATTTATGATGTAAAATAGAAAAATGATGAACAAAGATACCTAGTGAACTTAGAAAGATAAACACAATAAATTCTTGATCTCAGAGAACCTGCTTCTATTACAATCTATCTTGCCTTTTATAGCCAAGGATTACTATTTTATCTACAACAATATAATAAAATAATATAACTAGTGGAGGACCCATGATGGTGTGTCTCCT
>AWOL01S0049109.1:0-62544 GCA_000715115.1 Nicotiana otophora | reverse complement strand
AATGATTTGCTCCAATTCCTCAATAGTTGATCTGGTGGCATCGGAGTCATCGGGGGTCACGAAGGATCGAGGGATCCACTGATTATCGTCTTCTTCGATGCTCTGCTTACCTGGCTGGGTCGACGCCGATGTCTTTGGTTGCTATTTGGCATTCCAGTCTTCGACTGTGTCTCCTTATGAACCTGATCCTTTCGCCTTAGAAGACGAAGATGTTGGTTTTGCTTCCTCGACGGAGAACATTTCCTTTGTGGCCGGTTTCTCTCCATACACTATTTTGACACCTGTCGGTGTTGGGAATTTGAGGACCTGGTGTAGGGTCGAAGGTACAGCTCTCATGTTGTGGATCCACGGCCTTCCGAAAAGGGCGTTATATCTCATATCGCCTTCGATCACATGAAACTTTATTTCCTGAATTGTTCCGGTGACATTTATCGGTAGGGTTATCTTACCTTTGGTGGTTTCGCATTCCATATTGAATCCGTTTAAAACCAAAGTTGCGGATACAACCTAGTTTTGTAGGCCAAGCTGTTTTACGACCTTCGATCTGATGATATTGGCCGAGCTACCTGGATCAATTAACACACGCTTAATTTTTACTTTATTCATGAGTATAGATATTACCATTGCATCGTTATGGGGTTGGATGATTCCCTCTGCATCTTTATCATTGAACAATAAAGTCCCTGAGGGAGCGTAATCTTGAATTCGAGATCGCCTTTCCCTCACCATCGACGTTTTAGTGCGTTTGAGCATAGGTCCCTGAGGGGTATCGACGCCGCCGGCGATCATGTGAATGATGTGTTGTGGTTCTTATTCTTCGTTTTGCTTGCCAAAGTCCTTGTTTTTGAAATGGTTCTTCGCCCTATCACTCAAAAATTCCCTAAGGTGCCCTTTGTTGAACAAGCGGGATACTTCCTCTCTTAATTGTCTGCATTCTTCCGTTTTGTGACCATGAGTGCCATGATACTTGAATATTTGATTGGGATTCCTTTGGGCCGGATCGGTCTGCATGGGTCGAGGCCATCTGGTATCGTTGATGCGTCCGATAGCCGATACGATGGCGGATGCATCGATGTTGAAGTTATATTCCGATAATCGAGGAACTTCTACAGGATCAACATATTTATCAAAGCCTCTCTTGCTCATAAGTCCCCGAGAATTTTGCCCCCGATCATACCTGTGGTTATTCCGAACTGGCTCGTGCGCCGAACCGTGATTCACCCGATCTGTGATGTACGGCTGGTATCGGTCTTTGTTTGACCTTTGTTCTCTGTTGGTTTCCTTCAGATTTTTAGTGGTTGCGCGGTTCTGACGCGTGGGTTCATACGAAAATCCCAATTGATCATCTTCGACCCTGAGTTTCAATTGATACCGATTATGTATATCCGACCAAGTTATTGCAGGGTATTCGATCAAGTTTGTTTCAGTCGACGTGATGCTGTCGAACTCAGTCCATTCAACCCTTGGGTGAAAGCTTGTACGGCCCAGTCGTCTGTGACTGGTGGCAAACCTATGCGTTCCATTTGAAACCGGGATACGCATTCCCTCAGTATTTCGTCACCCCTTTGTTTTACTTTGAATAGATCTGATTTCCTTATTGCGACCTTTATGACACCAGCATGTGCTTTTACGAACGAATCTGCTAACATGGCAAAAGAACCGATAGAATTTGGTGGCAAGTTGTGATACCAGATCATTGCTCCTTTTGCGAGGGTCTCTCCGAACGTTTTCAACAATACGGACTCGATCTCATCGTCTTCCAAATTGTTGCCTTTGATGGTACATGTATAGGAGGTGCGATGTTCGCTAGGATCGGTCGTACCGTTATATTTGGGAATTACGGGCATACAAAACTTTTTTGGGATCGGTTTTGGGGCCGCGCTCGATGGAAAAGGCTTTTGTATGAATTTCTTCGAATCCAATCCTTTCATCATGGGCGGAGCCCTCGGGATCTAATCGATCCTAGCATCATACGTTTCAAATATTTTGTCGTTGGCTTCGACTCATTTTGTGAGTTCCTCGAGCAGTTTAGCAATTTCAGGAGCGGTTCCTGATTCTCGCTTGTTCGATTTCACTGTGTCGGGCTCCGTTCTGGGGGTTACTTCTCGAAGAAGTGGATTGGAGTTTGGCTTACCTTTCATATGAGTTTGGCTTTGCAACTGATCTATCGCTACTTGTTAGGCTTGTAGCATTTCGAAAATCATACGCAAGCTAACCCCTATTTCTCCCGTGCTGTAGGTATCTCGGGCTACGAGTTGAGCGCCACCCTAAACGCTTCTTTCCTGCTCGGAACGCTGATTCGCTTCTAGAGCTATTTGTGAGTTGATATCTACTGGAACTTCGGCTCGAATTTCGGGTTCCTCGATTCGGGCCTCGTTGCCATTAGTTGTTGGTTTCATCCTGAAGGCCGGCTTCAAGGTCGATTCGCAGAGCCATTGCTGGTATGAAGTTGTAAACTGGAGTGTACTGTATATTCATATCAAATAATCACTTATTATCCTTAGCCCCACGGTGGGCGCCAAACTGTTTACCCAAAAAATCGGATAACATTGAATTTATGTATGGTTTTAAGGGTAAGTAGATTCCTTTGACCTGAAGATAACAATACACGTATTTATGATGTAAAATAGAAAAATGATGAACAAAGATACCTAGTGAACTTAGAAAGATAAACACAATGAATTCTTGATCTCAGAGAGCCTGCTTCTATTACAATCTATCTTGCCTTTTATAGCCAAGGACTACTATTTTATCTACAACAACATAATAAAATAATATAACTAGTGGAGGACCCATGATGGTGTGTCTCCTCCTTAATTCCCGCCAAGATTCCCTCCTTTGGTGCGGTTGTAATAGCTTTTGTCTGTGAGCTCGATACTGACTCGAGCTTGGTGTCGGATCGGGACCTCGGCCTTGGTTTCGAGCTTGATGATCACTTTAGGGCATCGATGTTCGGGACCTGTGTCGGTCTATGTTGCCTCGGTGGATTTGGACGCTCCGACGCTCGATACCCTATCTCGGAATTCGTTCGGGCTCCCCATGGGGATACCCCTTGATTGAGGTGCCATCCTCGATCGATCTTCATGATCGAGGATCGATTTTAACCGTATACAGTCCAAAACAATCGAAACCCTGCCTCTTTAATATTATGTGGTGAATAGCATTGTAATACAATGCTTCTGTACCTCGTTACTTAGAAAAAGATGTCCTTCATTCCACTTTGAGAACAATTTTCATAATAGAGATATCAAAGAAGAAAACCAATTCAATCCCTCAAGATATGGTTGGATTTGGAATATTATAATCGCAGGATATGGAAATGAATTTAACTGAAATTTGATAATTTCTAGCTTTGGATGATTATTTCTGCTATTTAAAGAAAACGTACATCATAGGGGCAATGCACTAAAAGGAATGGTAGGGTGAAAAGGAAGATAAAAAAAAGGCAGAAAATAGAGATGTCACAACCCAGAATCTTGTTCGATGTAACGGCCCGGCCGATCGTTTCGAGAATTATAGCCCCGTTTTCCTCATTTCTGCTTCTTTTGTACTTTACATCTGTATTATGTCTTACCAGGTTGATTGGTTCGGGTCCGGAGTAGTTTTGGAGTGAATCGAGACAGTTAGTCTCTTAATTGGAAGCTTAAGTTGGAAAAATTGACCGGATGTCGACTTGTGGGAAAATGAACTCGGATTTGAATTTTTATGGTTCCATTAGCTCCGTTAGGTAATTTTGGACTTAGGAGTGCATTCAAAATATGATTAAGAGGTCCATAGTAGAATTAAGCTTGAAATGGCGAAAGTTGAAATTTTGGCGATTTCGGCTAGCAATGAAAATTTTGATATCAGGCTTGGATTGGATTTCCGAAAGTAGGAATACGTTCGTGGTGTAATTTTTTACTTGTGTGTAAAATTTGAGGTCAATCAGACGTGGTTTGGTAGGTTTCGGTGTTATTTGTGGAATTTAAAAGTTTAGAAGTTTTTTAGGCTTGAATCCGAGTGTAATTGATGTTTTGATGTTGTTATGAGTGATTTGAAGGCTCAACTAAGTTCGCATGGGGTTATATGACTTGTTGGTATGATTGATTGAGGTCCCGGAGGCCTCGGGGTGATTTCAAGTTGTTAACGGCTTGATGGGAGTTGAAAAATTGCAGTTGAAGCTATTGCTACTGGTGTAACCGCTCATGCGGAGTGGGAACCGCAAGTGCGAGCCCGCAGAACGAAGGAGGAGCCACAGATGCGGCTAAAGAGGATCTGGGCAGAGGACGCAGGTGCAATGGCATTCCCGCATCTACGATGGTCACAGAAGCAGATTTAGGACCGCAAGTGCGATGCAGTTCCCGCACCCGCGAAAAGCGCAGATGCGGTCACTTGATTGCAGGAGCGAAGGCAGAGTTTAGAGATTTTTCTGCAAAAGCGGGGCTTTGCCCGCAGATGCGGCTACGCAAATGCGAAAATGGAGCCACATGTGTGAGAAGTCTGGGCAGAACCAATAAATAGAACACTTCGAGATTTTTCACCATTTTCATCATTTTTGAGCTCGGAGTTTTGGGATTTTGGGAGAGATTTCGGAGTAATCACTGAGGTAAGTTCCTTGTGCCTATTTATCTTCAATAATGGTATTTTCTCACTGATTCTACACCTAGTTGGTGAGTGTTTGAGGTGAGATTTGGGAGATTAGGGCTTGGGAATTGGAGAGTGAATTTTGGGGTTTTAGAGGGGCAATTGAGGTCGGATTTTGATATATTTGGTATGGTTAGAATCGTGAATGAATGAACTTTCGGGTTTTGTGACTTTTGTTGGGTTTCGAGACGTGGGCCCCGGGGTTTCGAGATATGGCTAGATTCGGAGCATTTGGAGGCCGATTGGATAGGTAAAGTGAGTTCGGAGTAGGATTTCTACACGGTTGAGGTAAGTAATAGTCTTAAATCTTGTTTTGAGGGTATAAAACCCCGAGAATTTGTATGATGTAGATATTTGGAGGTGACGCACATGCTAGGTGACGGGCGTGTGAGCATGACGGACGTGTGAGCATGACGGACGTGTGAGCATGCATGCCGCAATAATAGTGGATTGGGTTGCACATCGCAACAAGCCTTTAGGCCATATATATATATATATATATATATATATATATATATATATATTATTAGATCGAGTTGCACACCACAATAATAGTGGATTGGGTTTCACACTGCAACAATATTGGATCGGGCTGCATGCCGCAGCAATATATCACTTGAGCTGAAGGAGCCCCTCTGGAGTCTGTACACCCCCAGTAAGCGCACGTACCTATTGAGAGTGTGTATTGAGGGCTGAGAGCCGACAGTATAAGCTGTTGAGATGAGTTGAGTGATTGTTGCCTTGAGAGGCTGTACTTGCTTTTATTTATTGTTGCACTTAGTTGTTATCTGTTGTTGTTGTGAAATTTCTGAAAGATTCATATCCGTTTTACTTGAGCTCGAATTGATTTGACTTATACCACCGGATTTGACAGAATGTTCACTCTTTACTGAAAACTTTTGAAATGATTTGTATTTTTATAGTTCGTCACTACTTCTCAGTTCCTTATTTAAATCTATTACTTGCTAAGTTGGTTGTACTCATGCTACACCATGCACTTCATGTGCAGATCCAGGTGTGTACGGTTCTGGCGGTCGCTGAATTCGTGCGCGGGCTGATTATCGGAGACTTACGAGGTAGCTGTCGGCGTTCGCAGTCCTTGTTTCTCCTTTTTATTACTTTTCTCTCTTGTATTGGCATTTGGCACAGACTGTAGTAGACTCTATTTTCTAGATTGGTTGTTAGATACTCATGACTTAGTGGCACCCCGATATCGGGCTATTTGTTTCCGCACTTATGTTTTGTTTGGGTTTTACCCCCATTTTTATGAAAAACTCTGATTATTTTAAATGTCTTAATTTATTTCTATTAATTTTGAAAGTGTTTTGGAAAGGTCGTCTTGCCTAGTATCATGATAGGCGCCATTACGACGTGTTAGGTTTTGGGTCGTGACAAGTTGGTATCAGAGCCTAGGTTACATAGGTCTCACGAGTCATGAGCAGGTTTAGTAGAGTCTTGCGGATCGGTATAGAGACGTCTGTACTTATCTTCGAGAGGCTGCAGAACCCTTAGGAAACTCCACATTCTTGAATTCTTGTCGTGTGAATCTAATGATTCTAGTAACTAAACATCTGTTGTTTCATTCTCTCACAGATGGCGAGGACTCGTACTACCGGGCAGGATGGACAGCCACCAGTACCCCCAGACAGGGCAGCGAGAGGCCGAGGTCGCGGTAGAGGCATAGGTGCAGCCCGCACAACAACTAGGGAAGTACCTGTAGATCCACCAGTTGCCCCAAATCTGAACCAGATTGCAGTTCTGGATGCACCCGCTCAGGTACCACCTGTTCCTATTGTGATTCCAGGCCTTCAGGAGGCCTTAGCTCAGATTCTGATTGCGTGTACCAGTCTTGCTCAAGTGGTCTCGGTTGCGGCCGCAGCAGCCACTTCTCAGGCCGGGGGAGGTGCTCAGACTCCCGCTGCCCGTGTCACGACCTAAACCGATGAGCCGCGACGGGCACCCGATACCTTACTCAACCTAGTACCAACATAACCTATCATTCGTATCATTCTATCATAGGTTAATGAAGCAGAGTAAAGCATGAGGGAATAAACTTATACATATGACATACTGGCCTATAAGACCCAAATCGATCACTCGTACAATGAACATAGGCTGACAAGGCCATACAACCTTTCATATACATGACATCTATCTACATATACGTATTTTGTGAGACCCATGAACAGACAATAGAATAATAAGACATATGGGAATTCAAGAACATAGGCATTTCTAATACTTCTATGAATATAGACATTTATGGAAGTTGTGCATTTGCTCGTTTCATTTGTGTCATATAGATCATGCCAAAAAGAAATAAGGGATAGCCTTAACATACCTGAACCGATTTTCTTAACAATCTCTCCAACATATGTTGATTGCGACAAAACATGTAACGACGAGATCGAATTAGGAGACAATCTGTATGATATTCTTGAGAAGGATTGCACTGTACTCCCTTAGAATCGCAAAATCCCGTTGCTATTACGTAGTATAATTTCGTAGGAAATTGTGCTTAAGACCGTTACCTTTCTGAATATGACCATATTTAATTTGTGATAGAAGCTTCACGTTATTATAGCAAAATTTGAGCTAATCACGTTCTTAAAAAATGGATGTGACCCTCCTGTTTTCAAGTCTTACATACTAAATGGATAGATCTCACGTTTTCAAGACATACATATTAAATGGATAGGTGACTCACCTTCTTAAGAATGCCAAATCTTACATTCTAATCTTGCTACATAATATTGTTACTTAAGAGTCACAATTCTTGGGATGGTTTGCTGCCACGTGGGGGAGGGTTTAATCTTACCCAATTCTTTAATTAATCACCCAATAATTCCTTAATTAACTGGGTAATCTCCCATTACCCAATAATTAATCAATTACTCATATAATTACGAATTACCTCAACTTACTTAAAATACTACTCACTTTTACATACATTATACACCTTACTATCACGGTCATGTGGTACCTTGCATGGTACTAGTCCATAAATACCGGGTATTATAGCTTGGACTGTATTTTATCCCAAATTAACAAACTTCGATGAAACTCACTTTGTTCGATTTGCTTACCCTCTCTTCTTCACGAATTTACTTATCACTTATTTGAAATAGCATAATACTTATAACCTCAAAAATAATCTTATTCCCGAGCTTACGTCGATTAACTTACGATGAAACTTTAACATCCGAAAATGTGGGATGTAACATATCATTTCCGAGCTTATATCAACTTACTTATAGCGTACTTCCACGTACGAAAACATGGGGTGTAACATCATTCTCCCCTTTGGAACATTCGCTCTTGAATGTTGACTGACTCACGTATCATTCTCATAACCCATAGCTCTTGCGAATACCATAGTACTCTCCTTTCCATTTACGCAACTGTTCTTTGAATATACTCAAAGTCCAGGGCATTCCCCCCTTTAGGCCTCTTTCTCACACCACGGTCTGTAGTCGGAATTCTTTCAATCTCGCAACTCTTGCTACCTTCTGTCATGCAGCATGTATGACTTTTTCCATGTGTGTGCACCTATACGATTCTTCTCTCCTTTTTTCCTTCAGCTTTTAGCCAATACCTAAGCCTCATTTTATGAACATATACAGAGCTTAATAAGATGTCCCTCTGGGCATTTATAAGTACAATTAAGTTCTTCGCTCGATATTTTATTGAACTTATGAATATAGTTATATCTTATTTCATAGACCCGATTATCCATTCGTATGACTTTATTGCATCTAGGTAGGTCATACTATACCATAACTCTTACATTGATTTATTGTTACTGAGGTCTGTGACCAACTCCAGGTTACTCTCATTGCTTATCCTATATGCATAAAGCTAAGTCTTTTAACGCTTCTTCATTACTGTTCATCATAATACTGATGGCCTAATCTCACCTCGTACTTTGTATCTTTTATCCATCCATTGTCGATTCACCTCAATGTTGATCTTACAATTTTCCATTGATAATTTGAAACTTCTTACATAAAACATTGCCACTAGGGCTTATGTTCCATTGAGGAATATTTGAAGTGATTTGCCTGATCCACCTAGGGGCGATACAATACTATACTTCCATAATTGTATTTCATTGCATCCCAATGTGATTTACCTTATGTGGTATTTAATCATGTGCAATTCATGAAATCATTACTCAATCGAAGGCCCAATTGCCATCCTTTATCTATCACAATTACACCCTCATTGTACTTATCAGTGTGGCATTCCATCTCTTGTAAAGTTCATTGTGAGATCTACACTGATCGCCAAAGTTTGCAGCATCTGTACAAATAGAAGGATCTTAACTTGCATCAGTGGAGGTGGTTGGAGCCTCTCAAGGACTATGATATCACCATTTTGTACCATCCCGGAAAGGCCAATGTGGTGCCCGATGCCTTGAGTCGTAGGGCCGAGAGTTTGGGGAGTTTAGCGTATCTTCCAGCAGCAAAGAGACCCTTGGCATTAGATGTTCAGGCCTTAGCTAGCCAGCTTGTCAGATTGGATATTTCGAAGCCGAGTTGGGTATTCTCCTCATATGTCCAAACACCCCTCACTCAGAGCAACTACGATCTGTCACTGCTTGTGGATACTGAATCGGAGCCCGAGAACCAGATTAGCTACGAGACGAACTTGGTACAAATGAACCCCGAACTTATGGAGCACGTGATGAGCTGGGAGGGCACTGAGAGATGACTTATCTAGATGAGCACTAAATGAACCATGGCTAGCTGATGCAACACGATGAACCGGATGAGTCATCTGAGCGGGTCTATAAGGATGACCCCTGCTGTGGCGGGACTACCCTCTAGACGAAACATTGTTGAAACCACCCGAACAATGAGGCCTCTTGTCCTTCATCTCCTCACGCTCATGACTATGGGCCTGATCTAACCGCCTAGCAATATCAACCACCTCTTCGAATCCAACACCCATTGCAATCTCTCGAGTCTTGACAAAATGCAGTCCATTGTTGAGGCCATCAATGAACCTCCTAATCCTCTCCCTTTCCCTGGGAGCCAACCAGATCGCGTGACGAACCAACTCTTAAAATCATATCTCGTACTGGATCAAGGATATACCCTCCTGGCGTAGCTGCTCAAACTGCCTACGCAACTCATCCCTGCGGTTCCATGGTACAAACTTCTCCAATAAGATAACGAAGAGCTTGTGCCACATAAGAGGTGCAGCACCGGCTGGCTTGCTCAACTCATATGCCTCCCAACATCTGAATACTTTCCTAGATAGCTAAGAAGTAGTAAACGAGAGTCCACTAGTCTCTAGAATACCTTCTCGCATCCTGTAACTCAGCCCTATTAAATGTTGGAGGCCTGAGCCTCCCAAATCCCTCTAGCTTCTTCTGCTCCTCGCACTCATAATTGAACACACCTGGGCCTGAGCAACTGCAACTGACAGGGCTGGTAGTGCCCCTGGTGTATGAAGTCCTTGAACCACCTGCTCTCGAGTACGGGTAGTGGAAGTCTGAGCACTTCCCCCAACTTGAAAAGTGGTCGGCGCGGTTGGAACTGAAACCGCGTGAGCAAGGCTAGTAGATACAGTCAATATCTGGGCGAGAGCCTCCTGAAGTCGTGAAATCACAATAGGCACAAGTGGTGCCTGCGTTTGTCCTACCGGCTCAACCACATCTTGAATCTGCTCATGAGCTGGAGCAACTGTTGGGTCTAAAGGTGCTGCTCGAGCTGCTGTAAGAGTTGTGACTCGGCCTCTACCATGGCCCCGATCTTGCATGGCCCTAGCTAGCGGTACAATCGACCGTCCGCACTATCTTATAACACCTATCTATAAGGACGATCACTACTGTGGTGGGATTACCCTCCAGACGAAACACCATTTAAACCACCTAAACCACGATGCCTCGTGCCCTCCTTCTCCTCACGCTCATGACTACGGGCCTGATCTAACTGCCTAGCAATAAAACCACCTCGTCGAATACCACACCTATACAATCTCTCGAGTCTTTACAAAATGCAGTCCATAGTTGAGGCCATCAATGAACCTCCTAATCATCTCCCTCGCCCTGGGAAACAACCAGATCGCGTGACGAACCCACTCTTAAAATCTATTCTCGTATTGGGTCACGGACATACCCTCCAGGTGTAGCTGCTCAAACTGCCTATGCAACTACTCCCTGCGGTTCTGTGGTACAAACTTCTCCAAGAAGATAACAGTGAACTCGTGCCATATAAGTGGTGCAGCACCGGCTGGCTTGCTCAACTCATAGGCCTCCCACCATCTGAATGCTGCCCCAAATAGCTAAAACGTAGTAAACGAGACTCCACTAGTGTCTAGAATACCCGCTCGCATCCTCTAACTCAGCCCCACTGAATGTTGGAGGCATAAGCCTCCCAAACCACTCTAGGTTCTTCCGCTCCTCGTCACTCATAGGTGGACCCACCTGGGCCTGAGCAACTACAACCGACAGGGCTGGTAGTGCCCCCGGTGTACGAAGTCCTTGAATCAATTGCTCTGGAGTATGGGTGGTGGGATTCTAAGCACATCCCCTAGCATGAAAAGTGGTAGGCACGGTCAGAACTAAAACAACTTGAGCAAGGCTAGTGCATACAGTCAATATCTGGGCCAGAGCCTCCTGAAGGCCTGAAATCACAATGGGCACAAGTAGTGTCTATGTTTGTCCCACCGGCTCAACCACATCTTGAATCTGCTCCTGAGCTGGAGAAACTACTAGGTCTACAGGTGCTGCTCGAGCTGCTATACGAGCTGCAACTCAGCCTCTACCGCGGCCCCCACCACTCATGCCCCTAGCTGGTGGTACAACCGACCATCCGCACCATCTTGTAACACATGTCTATAAGGACGACCACTACTGTGGTGGGATTACCCTCCAGATAAAACATTGTTTAAACCACCCAAACCACGAGTTCTCTTGTCCTCCCTCTCCTCACGCTCATGACTACAGACCCGATCTAACCGCCTAGCAATATGAACCACCTTGTCGAATACAACACCTAATACAATCTCTCGAGTCTTTACAAAATGCAGTCCATAGTTGAGGCCATTAATGAACCTCCTAATCCTCTCCCTCACCCTGAGAACCAACCAGATAGCGTGACGAACCAACTCTCAAAGTCTTATCTCGTACTGGGTCACGGACATACCCTCCAGGTGTAGCTGCTCAAACTGCCTATGCAACTACTTCCTGCGGTTCCGTGGTACAAACTTCTCCAAGAAGATAATGGTGAACTCGTGCCACATAAGTGGTATAGCACTTGCTGGCTTGCTCAACTCATAGGCCTCCCACCATCTGAATGCTGCCCCAAATAGCTAAAACGTAGTAAATGAGACTCCACTAGTCTGCAGAATACCCGCTTGCATCCTCTAACTCAGCCCCACTGAATGTTGGAGGCCTGAGCCTCCCAAATCTCTCTAGATTCTTCTGCTCCTCCTCGCTCATAGGTGGACCCACCTGGGCCTGAGTAACTACAACCGACGGGGCTGGTAGTGCTCCCGGTGTACGAAGTCCTTGAACCAATTGCTCTGGACTACGGGTGGTGGGAGTTTGAGCACTTCCCCCTTCCTGAAAAGTGGTAACAACCTGAGCAAGGCTAGTGCATACAGGCAATATCTGGGCCAGAGCCTCCTGAAGGCCTGAAATCACAATGGGCACAAGTAGTGCCTATGTTTGTCCCACCGGCTCAACCACATCTTGAATCTGCTCCTGAGCTTGAGAAATTGCTGGGTCTACAGGTGCTGCTCGAGCTGCAGCTTGGCCTGTACCACGTCCCCGACCTCTCATTCCCCTAGCTGGTGGTACAACCGACCATCTACACCATCTAGTAACACATGTATATAAGAATGATCACTATTGTGGCGGGACTACCCTCCAGACGAAACACCGTTGAAACCACCCAAACCACGAGGCCTCTTGTCCTCTCTCTTATCACGCTCATGACTACGGACCTAATCTAACCGCCTAGCAATATCAACCACCTCGTCAAATCAAACACCTAATACAATCTCTCGAGTCTTTACAAAACGCAGTCCATAGTTGAGGCCATCAATGAACCTCCTAATCCTCTCCATCTCCCTAGGAACCTACCAGATCGCGTTACGAACCAACTCTTAAAATCTCATCTCATACTGGGTCACGGACATACCCTCCTAGCGTAGCTTCCCAAACTGCCTATGCAAACTTCCCCAAGAATATAATAGAGAAATTGTGCGACATAAGTGGTGCAACACCGGCTGGCTTGCTCAACTCATATGCTTCATTTCTTGGGAGGTCCAGTTCAGTAGAGGTGTCCGGTTATGACTTCCACACCAGCTACATCATCCCCAGTTCAGCCAGCTCAGGGTGGGGCTCGGGTAGCTAGAGGTTGTAATAGAGTGGAAGGCTGATCTAGTGGTGGTTAGGCTTGATGCTATGTTTTCCCTACCAGGCCAGAGGTCGTTGCTTCAGAAAAAGTGATCAAAAGTATTGTCTCAGTATGCCACAGGGATGCTTCTATATTATTTAACCCCGGTTCCACTTATTTGTATGTATCATAATATTTTGCTCGTTATCTACATATGCCCCGTGAGTCCTTAGTTTTGCCTGTTCATGTATCTACGCCAGTTAGCGATTCTATTATTATGGATCGTGTGTATCGGTCGTGTGTAGTTATTATAGGAGGATTGGAGATAAGAGTTGATCTCTTATTGCTTACTATGATTGATTTCGATGTGATTCTGGGCATGGATTGGTTGTCCCCGTGTCATGCTATTCTACATTGTCAGACTAAGACCGCGATATTGGCGATACCGGTGTTACCTAGGATCGACTGGAGAGGTTCGCTGAACTATGTTCCCAGTAGGGCGATTACATATCTGAAGGCCTAACGAATGGTTGGGAAGGGGTGTTTCTCATATTTGGCTTTTCTGAGGGATGTTGGTATTGATACTCCTACCATAGATTGTGTTCCGGTAGCACGAGACTTTTCGGATGTTTTTTCCTGCAGACCAGTCGGGCATGCCACCCAGCAGGGACATTGATTTTGATATTGACCTGGTGTCGGGCACTTAGCCCATTTCCATTCCTCTGTATCATATAGCACCAGCAGAGTTGAAGGAATTGAAATAGCAGCTTTAGAAGGTTCTTAATAAGGGGTTCATAAGGCCTAATGTGTCACCTTGGGGTACACCGGTTCTGTTTGTAAAGAAGAAAGATGGTACTATGCGGATGTACATTGACTATAGGCAATTGAACAAAGTTACAATTAAGAACAAGTAACATTTTCCGCGCATTGATGACTTATTTGACCAGCTTCAAGGAGCGAAAATGTTCTCTAAGATTGATTTGAGGTCGGGGTATCACCATTTGAAGATACGGGACTTGGATATTCTGAAGACAGCATTCAAGACACGCTATGCCCACTATGAGTTCCTTGTAATGTATTTTGCGCTGACCAATGCCCCAGCAACGTTCAAGCATCTGATGAATAGTATATTCCAGCAATATCTTGATTCATTTTTCATAGTATTTATTGATGATATTCTGGTGTACTCGCGTAGGCAGGAGGGGCATGCACATCATCTAAGGATTGTAGTATCGCGGTTTGAGGGCGGAGAAGCTTAATGCCAAGTTATTCAAGTGTGAGTTTCGGCTCAGTTTGGTGGCATTATTGGGGAACGTAGTGTCCAATTAGGGGATAAAGTTGGATCCGAAGAAGATCGAGGCGGTTCAGAGTTGTCCCATACCGTCTTCAGCTACTGAGATTTGGAGTTTTCTCGGCTTAGCCAGATATTATCATCGCTTCGTAGAGGGTTTCTCGTTCATTGCAGCATCGTTGACCAAGTTGACCCAAAAGGGTGCTCCATTCAGGTGGTCAGATAAGTGTGAGGAGAGCTTTCAGAAGCTCAAGACTACCTTGACCACAACTCCAGTTCTAGTTTTGCCTTCAGCATCAGGTTCTTATACAGTGTATTGTGACGCTTCATATATTGGTCTTTGGTATTTCTTGATGCAGGAGGGTAGAGTGATTGCATATTCTTTACATTAGTTAAAGCCTCATGAGAAGAAATACCATGTTCATTATTTGGAGTTGGCAGCCATTGTTCATGCATTGAAGATTTTGAGGCATTCCCTCTACGGTGAGTCTTGTGAGGTATTTTCGGATCATTCGAGACTTCAACACTTGTTCAAGGAAAATGATCTAAATTTGCGGTAGAGGAGATGGTTGGAGTTGCTAAAAGACTGATATTTTCATTTTTTTTGTCATCCCGTGAAGGCCAATGTTACATCGCATGTTTTCGTACGTAAAAGTACGTCGTAAGTTAATTGATGTAAGCTCAGAAATGAGATCATCTTTGAAAGTACATAAAGTAAGTTAATCATGTCACATTGGAGGTTACAAATCTTTAAGATCATGGATAACAAGTATTAAGAGGGTTGAAAGGCTTAGAAGCTAAAACAATTGAAGAAAATAAGTTTGTCGAATGTCGAAAAGTTGGAAATATTATAACATATAATTTTGGGGGTGAGACTATGGTGCTTAACATGATAAGGAGGTTAGGTTATGAGTTATTTTATTCGCATGATAGTCGTGTATTATGTTTTAAAGTCAAGCGAGTTGTGGAACAAATGTTAGCAAAGGTCATCACAAGTGTTACACCCTGTACATCCCAAGGTGCCATATAATGAATATGAGACTTTTTAAACATGATTTAAATGAGTGTAAAATAATAATATAACTATATATGATGTTTGGATATAAAATATAATGTTTGGGAAAATCGGATTTTACTTGCAGAAAAAACCGACTAAAGATTTGCCTTCTAATGAAGCTTTTGAAGCAAAACATTTCATGTGTTATATGAGATATTTTGGGATATATTTTGTATCAAATTGAAGGTCTTGGAATGTCGTTTCCAACGCTCTTAAATGTTCATTCATACAACATCCGAATAAAAATATTTAAGCATCGGAAGAAGGGCCAATGCTAGGGTGCCAAGCTAGCACCTCTTTGACGTTTCAAAAGTGGACATATATATCCCTTATGTAGTCTCTTTCTTCATGTTTCCACATACCACGACCAAAATAAGACCATAAACGTACCCTTAAGCTCCCTACAAGAGTTTCAAAGAAGATTAACATCTCGAGTACGAAATTAAGAAGCGATAACATTAGAACCATCCCTGCGACGAAAGTATCATTATACCGCCTCTCTTTTTCTTTGTATCATGAGTTTTGGAAGGTACTTCATATTTAAGAAAATGACTACTTTCTGCATTTAAGCTTTTAAATATCAAGGATGGTTGATAAATTAGTTTTCTAATAGTTAGAACTCACGGGACGGTGATCGGAAGCGGTGAGTATGATTTATTTCGCTTTTAGTGGACTGTTTTGTAGTCCACGTGTGTTGGCCTCTTGTGCTGCTAATTTATGGAGCTTGGAAGGACACATTACATGGATAAATGCCACATGTGGTTGGATAGTGCGCTAGTCACTCGTCGTTGATATTTCAGGTTAATTGATAACTTGTCGATTGGGTGTGTTATGGATATTTGGGAGTTTTGTTGTATTAAAGGTCCCGAATTGTAGTTAGGTTATTTTTGAGTTGCTCGTTGTATTGTGTTGTTGTCTCGCCTATAGTAGGCTTGAGGGAGCTGTAAAATCAGGGGAAATGCTTCACGTTTTATTTTAGAATCAAGTTATCGTTTGAGATACGTGGTATACTAGAGCCGTCTAAGTTGTACATGTATTTATTTGTTATGGGGCTGGCGTGCTAGTTGTCATAAGCTTGTTGTTGAGTTGAATTGATAAATTGAGGTATGTTAAGGCTATCCCTTATTTTCTTTTAATATGATCTATATGATGCAACGAAATGAGCAAGCACACTACTTTTACAAATGATTTTATTCTTAGAAGTACTAGGGTTGCCTATGTTATTGATTGCCCATATGTCCTACTCTCATATCGCCTGTTCATGGGTCTCAGAAAATATTTAAGTCGATAAAGATTATTCCGTGATATTAACCGAAGGCATATTGATCTTATGACATTCTGATAGATCTTATTGACTTACTTCTTATGCAATGCATTCATTTATACATATACATTGACCCATGACCAGATGGCATTATATACGCATATATTATATGTATATGGGGTACGGGGAAAGGTTATGGCATTATATATGCACCACCACCTGATCATCGGGTATACGTTGATGATTTTGCCCATAAAGGCCGAGATGATATGATGGCCCTTAGAGGCTTGATGATGTTATCTACGCATATACCTATGCATGACGTAACATTTATACGCTTATGCATGACATTATAAATGTTTCATGATTCACAGAGCTATTCAGACTTACAAGTTGAGTTCTTTACTCCATATTTCTTTCATGTCTTTTATATACTACTTTCATGCCTTACATACTCGGTAATGTATTATTACTAACATCCTTTTTGCCTGGGGATGCTACATTACATGCCCGCAGGTCCCGATAGACAGGTTGATAATCCTCCTAGTAGGTTATTAGCTCAGCGGAAAGTATTGGCGCACTCCATTTGCTCGGGAGTTGCCTATTTGGTCAGTATGATTTGGACATGTATTGATTGGTATAGCGGGGCCCTGGCCCGACCTTTATAACGTTTATGTATTCTTAGAAGCTTGTAAACAGATGCATGTATATGGATACTTGTATGGCCTTGTCGGCCTATGTTTTGAATGTATAATTGATCATGTTGGCCTTATAGGCCCGTATGTCACATGTATAAATTTCTATATCATGTTGGGTCGTCCTATGTCTAGTATTCCCTTATGCTTTATTTCAGTTATCTCATGAAGGCCCTTTTGACCCATTTACCTATGAAGGTATGGTAGAAAAGATACGTTATGTTGGTACTCGGTTGAGTAAGGCACTGGGTGCCCGTTGTGGCCCTCCGTTTGGGTCGTGACAAAAGTGGTATCAGAGCAGTTTTTCCCTCGGAACTCGATTGATTGTGGTTGTGGAAGAGTAGAGTTAGAGGAACTCGATTTTGCATCATCATTATGATGAGTAAATGTGAGGTCTTCAGATGATCATGTGTGTACTAAGATGTGTATGCTTATTGATAAGGAGCCCTAAGGAAAGAATATCTATCCACCCCTATGGTGAAAATAAATAAGAGAATCAGAAGGTAGATACAAGTTTCAACAAGTAAAAGAAGCAAAGTGAAGAAGGGTACGAGGTATCCAGTTAGCGAAGATTATTAGTATTTAAAATTCTGACAGAGAAATATATTATGATTTACTTTCAACAGTCACAAAGATATATACAATTGGCCATACCCATCTCATTTATTCCCTATGGGATCCAACCGATATAGTTTAAGAGAAGGATGGGATATTAAGATCCAACTAGGATTAGTGTAACCTAAAATGGTGGATGGATTGTTAACGTTAGTTGACATTTTTGAAGGATATTGAAAATGTGATAATGTCTCTCCTTGTAAGACACCCAGATGGTGCAGTCTAAATTAGTACTGTTAGATATGAATACCAGCATGTTCAAAAAATTCAGAAGATGGGCACTGGTCTTGGAAAGGATAAATATTTACCTTAGTATGGCTCCCA
Source organism: Nicotiana otophora (assembly GCA_000715115.1). Classification (NCBI taxonomy): domain Eukaryota; kingdom Viridiplantae; phylum Streptophyta; class Magnoliopsida; order Solanales; family Solanaceae; genus Nicotiana; species Nicotiana otophora. The sequence continues at coordinate 44,324 of AWOL01S0049109.1, read as the reverse complement.
TCCCTAGTCAAGAGAGACTGTTAGCCAACCTAAAGAGACACTTGATGGAGCAATGGTTGCTAAAAGCGAGAGAATATTTTGTTGAAGTTTTCAGTAATAAACTAATAGACTAAAATATTAGTAGGAGAGTAAGAAGAGAGTAAATTAAGTAGTATGAGTAAGATGCGATAAATGAGTGATAATGGTAAATTAAATTATGAAAGATTTTTACCTCATACGGCTCGTTCAATTTTTTGAAATTCATTGGAACTTTTCCGTGCTCTATAATTCCCCTCTTCTTCCACTCCACCCGAAGAGTAACTAGGACGACTTTATTCACATTTTCATGTTCTAATTCAACACTGTCCAATTATTATTATTATCAAAGAATAAGATTATTCTCTGTAGCAAACATATACGAATCCAATCACAATCTTATATATAAGAAGAACAAAAGATCTTTCTTCATCAATCCCTTTGCTCCTCATTCTTCAAGAATAAGGAAGATCCTTGGACCAAAAGATTGTAGTAATAGATAAGTGAAGGCAAGAACACCAAAACAATGAGAAGGGACAGGATGAAAAAGTCTACCGTCAAGTGTAGGGAAGGACAAGAGGAGACATGCCTTGAAACAATAAAAGGGTATAAGCCATAAAGGCGTATCTTCATTTCGAGAAATAAGTTGATGACTCAAACACGAATACCAAAAGGAAAAGTTAGACACCCGGAGTAATATAAATCAGTATGGGCTAGTGAACAAGATAAACTGAACATGAATTAGAGGCCGAAGGATTTGATAATAGTCAGCATTGTGAGAATTTCAGAGATCGCGTTTCGCTAATAATATAATGGACAACAAAAGAATAACATTTAAAGGTCATCTAGGAAAACGCTTCCCTAAAGTGAGCATTGATTAAAGTTAAGCTTAAGGGACTAAATGTGCTAGTTACACTAGGTGTCACCTTCGTGCGTGAGAAATTCAGTTATCCTTGGTATAGAAGGGTTATCGCAAGGAGAGTAAGATATCAGTGAAGATCTGAAAAGATGCCAAAGATGATGAGGTAACTATGGAATAGTAAAGCAAGAATGCGGTAAAAAGGCGATAGGAACGAGATTACATTTGTTCAGATCCTACAAATATGCTACGATTCAAGAATATTATGCAAGCACGACATTGGGGAGAGGGAATAAGGGTTCCAGCACTAGAAGTTATTGATAAATAAGTGTGAATGAACTCTTGATACATCATGAGACAATACGAGCGGTAAGATAAGACAAAGGACATATCCCAAGAGATATTACGCGGAATATAGATATGAGAATGGACCAACAAGTAGTTAGCAATTGATTCGGGAAGAGCCTAGTTATGGCTAGACATGAGGATACAGACAAATCAGCAGATCATGCAAGGTAAATGTAGTGAACCCCGACATAGTGAATTCAGTGTCGCAGATATGACATCATGATCCTTGAGAAATATTCAGATAAAAGTTGGGGTAATTAAAGGCACCGTATAAGTGTTATGGAAATAATATAGAGTGCTACTGGGAAGACAGTCATAAATTTCAGTTCAGAAGTAACCCTACGAGCACAAGGGCATGGAGGTAAGTAAATAGGTATAATTATAGGGCGATCAAGAACATCAAAAATTATGTCGAGTATATAATGTAATAAGCTCACAACTTTACAAGAGTCAGAGGGCCTCCCTTAAGTACTACAATGAAAGACTTGTTGAGGAAATAAGGAAGAAGGCTTCAACCTAAGTATAGTAACCTAGAGAGGAAATGATCTTGTAGCAATAATCTTAATACAACATTGTATGAACACCATAAAAAAAGGTGGCACCTATTGTGTCTAATGAAAGGGAAGTAAAAATTAAAAGTGTTATTTTAGATCATATGAGTTACAAGAAATTCTAGTATTCATGGGCACTAAAATAAGCCAAGCATTCATGCAGCAAGTGGTTGAACGACCAGGAAAAGAAATTTCATATGTTTAAAGGCAAATGATAAGGCACGAAAGGAACTCTATGGTGCTAGCAAGTTAAAGGAAGGTTGCGAGTAGTATGAATAGATATGTGTAGGTCACAAGCTAAAGTATTAAAGAGCGACAAGGTTATAGGTAAATAGGAGTAAGGATAAGAAAAGATGAGTGAAAAGGTGACAAGAATATGCAAGGCCTCAGTATAGCTTGAATTAACCCAGAGGAGTCTAAGACTATGTGGATTTAGAAGAGATGGAATTCTTCCCTAGTAGTAGAATAATGGTGTAATGGTGATAGATTAGAGGATGACGCTTAGGCCTTTGATTGAGTAATGATTTAAAGAAAAGGTATTTCATGAATTGCACGGGATTAGAATACCTCCATAAGATGAATCACTTTGGGATGCCATGAGATATGATTATTGAAGAATAGTATCTTCCCTAGGTGGATTAGGCAAATCACTTCAAATATTCCCCGATGTGACGTGAGCCCTAGTGAAAATGTATTACGTAAGAGGTTTCAAGTTATCAATTATAGATTATATATTAACATTAAGGTGGATCAACAATGGATGGATAAAAGCTACAAAGTATTAGATGAGATTAGGTCGTCATCCTTAAGATGAAGAGTAATGAGGATGCATTAAGGACTTAGATTTATCATACAGTAAAAGCAATGAGAGCAACCTAAAGTTGGGTAGCAGATCTCAGTAATAATAAACTGAAGTAAGTGTTTTGGTATAGTATGACCAATCAAGATGCAGTAAAGTCATAAGGATAGATAATCGATGCTATGAAACAAAATATATCAACAGTCATAACTCTGACAAACTACCGAGCGAAGAACTTCAGTATACCTATAGATGCCCAGAGAAACAGCTTGTCACAGTTCTGTATATGTTAAAAAAGTAAGGCCTAAAGATTGGCTAACATTTAGAGGAAAAAGGAAAGAAGAGTCGCATAGGCGCACTTACAAGGTCAGAGCTGTACATGCTGCATGACAGAAGGTAGAAACAGTTACGAGAATGGAAGAATTCGGATCTCAAGTCGTATTGTGAGAAAGAGGCCTAAAGGGGTGGGGGGGATACCTTGTCCTTTAGATTTATTCATTGAGCAGTTGCCTATATGGAAGGACAATATTAAAGTATTCATAAAGGCTATAGGTTATCAGACTAATAGGCACCTATGAATAATGTTACACCCATGTTTTCGTACGTAAAAGTACGTTGTAAGTCAATTGATGTAAGCTCATAAATGAGATAATCTTTGAAAGTACATATAGTAAGTTAATAATGTTACCTTCTAGGTTACATATCTTTAATATCATGGATAACAAGTATCAAGAGGGTTGAAAGGCTTAGAAGCTAAACAAATTGAAGAAAATAGGTTTCGTCGAATATCGATAAGTTGGGAATGTTATAACGTGTACTTTTGGGATGAGACTAGGATTCTTAACATGATAATGAGGTTATGTTATTATTTATTTTATTCATATGATAGCCGTTTATTATGTTTTAAAGTCAAGCGAGTTGTGGAATAAAAGTTGACAAAGGTCATCACAAGTGTTACACCTTGTGCGTCCCGAGGTGACGTATAATAAATATGAGACCTGTTAATCATGATTTAAATGAGTGTAAAGTCATAATATGACTATATATGATGGTTTTAAATAATATATAATGTTTGGGAAAATCGAATTTTAGTTGCGGAAAACCCGACTAAGGATTTGCCTTCTAATGAAGCTTTTTGAGAAATGCATTTCATGTGTTATATGAGGTCTTTTGGGGACATATTATATACCAAATTTAAGATATTGTAATGTCGTTTCTAAAAATCATAACCGTTCATTTATACGACATCCATATAAAACGATATAAGCATCGGAAGAAGGGCCAATGCTAGGGTGCCACGCTAGCACCTCTTTGACTTTTCAAAAGGGGGTATATATATCCCTTATGTCGCCTCATTCTTCATTTTACACATACCACGACCAAACTAAGACCATAAAACTACCCTTAAGCTCCCTACAAGGGTTTCAAAGAAGATTAACATCCCGGGTGCGAAATCAAGAAGCGATAACATTAGAACGATCCCTACGACATAAGTATCATTATACCGCTTCTCTTTTTCTTTGTAGTTTGAGTTTCGGAAGGTACTTCATAGTTAAGCAAACGTCTAATTCCTATATTTATTGTTTTAAATATAAAGGAAGGTTGATAAATTTATTTTCTAATAGTTAGAACTCACAGGACCGTGAACGGAAGATGTGAGTTTGATTTATTTCACTTTTAGTGGGCTGTTTTGTAGTCCACTTTTGTTGGTCTCTTGTGATGCTAATTTATGGGGTTTGTAAGGATAAAGTGTGTGAAGAATCTCCACATATGGTAGGATAGTGGGTTGGTTGCTCGTCGTTACAATTTCAGGCTAATTGATAACTTGTTGATTGGGTGTGTTATGGATATTGAGTTTTTTGTTGTATTAAAGGTCCCAAATTATATTTAGGTTATTTTTGAGTTTATGGTTGTATTAAAGGTCCCAAATCAGGGGAAATGCTGCCTGTTTTATTTTAGAATTGAGTTACTGTTTGAGATACGTGGTATACTAGCGCCGTCTAAGTTGTACATGTATTTCTTTTTTATAGGGTTGGCGCGATAGTTTTTATAAGCTTGTTGTTGAGTTGAATTGATGGCTCGAAGTATATTAAGGCTATCCCTTTTTTCCTTTTGGCATGATCCATATTATACAATGAAACGAGCAAGCACCCAACTTTCTCAAATGATTCTATTCGTAGAAGTACTAGGGTTGCCTATGTTATTGATTCCCCATATGTCCAACTATCATATCGTCTATTCATGGGTCTTAGAAAATATTTAAGTTGATAAAGATTATTTCGTGATATTAACCTAAGGTATATTGATCTTATGACATTCCAAGAGATCTTATTGACTTACTTCTTATGCATTGCATTCATTTATAGATATACATTGGCCCGTGACCAGATGGCGTTATATTCAGGTATATTATATGTATATAGGGTATGGGGAAAGGTTATTGGATAATATATGCACCACCACCTGATCAACTGGTATACGTTGATGATTGTGCCCACAGAGGCCGAAATGATATGATGGGATGCCCTCGGAGGCTTGATGATGTTATGTATGCATATACCTATGCATGATGTGACATAGAGCTATTCAGACTTACAGGTTGAGTTCTTGACTCCATGTTTCTTTCATGTCTTTTATATACCACTTTCATGCCTTATATACTCGGTACTTATTTGGGTCATGACATCCAATGTGGTGGCCGATGCCGTGAGTAGGAAGGCGGTGAGTATGGGTAGCCTTGCATTTATTCTTATTGGTGAGAGACCGCTTGCATCAGATATTCAGGCCTTGGCTAATTAGTTCGTGAGGTTAGATATTTCGGAGCCTAGTCGGGTTCTAGCTTGGGTGGTTTCGGAGAGTGTCAGTATGATGACCCCCATTTTCTTTTCCTTAGGGACACGGTTCATTACGGTTGTGCCAAGGAGGTTACTATTGGAAATAATAGATGTAGGGTCGGGTTTGTGTGCCCAATATAGATGGATTACATGAGTTGATTCTTGAGGAGGCCCACAGTTCACGGTATTCCATTCATCCGGGTGCCGCGAAGATGTATCAGGACTCGAGGTAGCACTATTGGTGGAGGAGGATGAATAAATATATAGTGGGGTTTGTATCTCGGTACTTAAATTGTCAACAGATAAAGTACGAGCATTAGAGTCCGGGAGCCTATCACCATGGACTTCGTAGTTGGGCTCCCATGAACTTTGAAGAAGTTTGATGCCATTTGGGTGATTATGGACCGGTTGAATAAGTCCATCACTTTATTCCAGTTGGGACTATCTATTCTTTGGATAAGTTGGATGAATATATATGTGTGCGATTGTTCACCTTCACGGTGTGCCGATTTCCATTAATTTACATTGGGGCACGTAGTTCACACTGCAGTTTTAGAGGGCGGTGCAATCAGAGTTAGGCATACGGGTTGAGTTGAGTACAACATTCCACCCTCCGACGTACGAACAGTCCGAGCGCACCATTTAGATATTGGAGGATATGCTACGCGCTTGTGTCATGGATTTCGTAGGTCCTTGGGATCAGTTTCATCCACTTGTTACTTACAACAAAAGCTACCAATCAAGTATTCAGATGTCTCCATATGAAGCCTTGTATGGGAGACAGTATCAGTCTCCAGTTAGTTGTTTTGAGCCGGGTGAGACTAGGCTATTAGGTACTGACTTGGTTCAGGATGCTTTGGAAAAGGTTAAGTTGATTCAGGATTGGTTTTGCATGGCGCAATCTAGACAGAAGAGTTACGCCGATCGGAAGGATAGTGATGTAGCCTACATGGTGGGGGAGAAGGTATTGCTCAGAGTTTTTCCCATGAAGGGTGTCATGGGATTCGGGAAGAAGGCAAAGTGGAGCCCTCGATGTATTGGCCCTTTTGAGGTGCTTGAGAGGATTGGAGAGGTGGCTTACAAGCTTGTATTTCCACTTAATCTATTGAGTGTTCATCACGTCTCATGTTTTAGACATCAACACAATTAAGTTAGTTGGTGATTTGACTTATGATATGGAGCCGGTGGCCATTTTGGATCAGCAAGTTTGAAAGTTGAGGTCAAAGAATATAGCTTTAGTGAAGGTGCAGTGGAGAGGTTAGTCAGTAGAAGAGTCTACTAGGGAGACCGAGCATGAAATGCGTAGCAGATATCCACGCCTATTTGAGACCCCAGGTATGACTCAAGCCCCGTTCGAGGATGAACGTTTGTTTAAGAGGGGGAGAATGTAATGACCCAGCCGATCGTTTTGAGTATTAAAGACATATTCCCCCATTTATTTCTTATTATGTGCTTATTTGTTGTTTTGTTACTTGACGTGGTGGTTGGTTTGGTTCCGGGGATTTTTCAGAGTGAGTTGGGACACTCAGTCCCAAGGTTGGAAGCCTAAGTTGAAAGAGTTGACCGAATATTGAATTGTGTGTAACTGACTCTGGAATGAAGCTTTGATGATTTCGATAGCTCCGTTTGGTGATTTTGGATTTAGGAGTGTGTCCGAATATTAATTTGGAGGTCCGTTGGTGTTTTTTCCTTGAATTGGCGAAAGATGGAAAAGTTGAAGTTTACAGAGTTGAGAAATTTGACCGAGAGTTGATATTTTTGTTACCAATATTGGATTTTTGTTCCAAAAGTTGGAATAGGTCCGTTGTGTCATTTATGACTTGTGTGCAAAATTTGAGGTTAATCAGAGTTGGTTTGTTATATTTCAGCATTAATTTTGGAAGTTAGAAGTTCTTACATTCATTAGGCTTGAATTGATGTGTGATTCATGATTTTAATGTTGTTTGATGTGATTTGAGGCTTCGAGCGAGTTCTTATGATGTTTTAGGATATGTTGGTATGTTTGGATGGGGTCCTAGGGGCCTCGTGTGTGATTCGGATTGGAATTAGAGTGAATTTTTGACTTGTGTTATTGCTGATATTGCAGGTTTAGTTTCCTCATTCGCGATCGCGTGAGAAGGTTCGCGATCAGGAAGGCTTCAGAGTGAACTTGTGACTTGTGTTATTGCTAATGTTGCAGGTCTAGTTTCCTTATTCGCGATCACGTGAGATGGTTCACGATTAGGAAGGTTTGTTTGGGCGGCTGAGGAAATTGTTATACACGTTCGCGAAGAATGCGAGGGTTGTACCGCGTTCGCGAAGATGGAAGGAGGGGTGGCCTGGAAGCCACGCATTTGTTCACCGCGATCGTGTGAGGAGGCGCACGATCACATAGAGTTGAGTTTCTGTACACCACATTCGCGATTGTTTGTTCGCGTTCATGAAGAGTATTTTGCGTGAAGCATAATTTTGTTCTTCGCAATCGCGAGGGACTTTCCGCGATCGCGAAGAGGAACAACTGGGCAGAATATATAATTTCAAAAATGAGGGTTAGATTATTATTTCGCTTTTGGACTTTGGGAGCTCGGATTGAGGCGATTCTTTAAGGGATTTTCAAGGTATTTTTTGGGGTAAGTGATTCTAACTCGAATTGGGTTAATATACATGAATCTATCATTGTTTTTATTGTTTAATTAGTGTTTTGATTTGGAAAATTTGGGAAAAATTGTAGAAACTTCATAAACTGTAATTTGAGGATTTGAAGGTCGAGTTGAGAATGGGAATGAGTAATTTTGATATGGTTGGACTCGTTGCTGAATGGGTATTTGGATTTTATTTATTTATTCGTATTCTGAGATGTGAGCCCGGGGTTGACTTTCTGACCTTTGTTATATAACCTAGATTTATCATATGGAATTGATTCCTATAGCTTGTGTTGATTGTGGTAATTTGTTTGTGGCTAGATTTGAGTCGTTCGAAGGCCGATTGGTGAGGAAAGGGCTTGTTGGAGTAAAAATTGGTGCGGTTTGAGGTAAGTAACACTTCTAAAGTTTGTTATGAGGGTATGACTCCCTAAAATAAGTGTTATTTAGTTGGTGTTGAGGTGACGCACATATTAGGTGACGGGCGTGTACCGTGGTAATTGTGACCCGGTCGATTCTATGGTGCTGTATACTTATCAAACATTATTACTGTTCATGTGATCACTATGTGTTAGAGTAATTAAGCTACAATCCATGTTAGAAATCATGTTAGGCTATATGTTTTTTCTGTTGGGACTTATTGGGGTCATTTCTGATGTTGCTTTATTTGCTTATATGATAATTATGTACTCAGTCACATCCATCATTTGCATATCACAACTCAGTCTCAATTGCCATTTATTGTTGCATTATGTATCATTGTTTAGGCTATTTGGTATGCGATTTGTGAGCCCGAGAGACTAGAGAGATTAATGACTAAGTTGGGTCCTGATAGTCGTGTTGTGAGTGAGTTTGTGGATCGGGTTGCACGTTGCAGCAGGCATTCTTGGATTTATATATACTATTACTATGGATTAGGTTGTACGCCGCATCAGACCTTATAGGCTTTATATATTATTATTATGGGATTGGACTTCACGCCGCAACAGGCCATATTGGATTTATATTATCGCTTCGGTAGAATCCGCTCCTCCGGAGTCTAACATAACATCAGTGAGCGCAGGTAACGTACAATGTAGAGTGATTGAGCGTGATGAGTGAGAGCTCAGATAGTCAGATTGAGTACTCTGAAAGTGTGAGTATGTGAAGATATCATTTTGATGCATTATGCGTGACATGCACATTTGTCATGTAGACATAGAGATGTGACATTCCTCATATCAGTCGCACTTGGCATATTTTATCCGTGTTAAACTTAAACTATTAAACTTGAAAGTATGTCTACATTTCTGTACTTTGTACAAGTTGATTATGAGATTTCTCTGATTTATTACTGTCATTTTTCCTGTCATATATGTATTGTTATAATCTGAATTTGGACTGTACCTATTTGTGCTCGTCACTGCTTTCACCCCAAGTTTAGTCCTATTACTTTTGACTATGTTGATATTTAGTAGCTCATGTACTTAGTGACACCCCGATTTTGGGAATGTTGTATTGGAGTCGCAGTATTTCTTATCGACTATTTATGAGAGTTATTACTGTTAAACCTATTTCATCTTATTTTTCATTTAAAAATATGTAGTTATTTGTGATTTTTTGCTTGCCTAGTACTGTGATAGGCGCCATCATGACATGTTGAGTTTTGGGTTGTGACATTGGGCATGTTGGTTTACATGAATATCGAGGCAGGTCAAGGCTCGTATGCATCACTGGGTTACTTTGTATTTGTAAATGGGCATGTAATTAATCTATTTGGATCTGTAATAACTTGTAACAACCAACGCAAGGAGAGTTAGTAAAAATGGGCTGGAATACTCTAATTTTCATATAAACTGGTAGAAAGCATTCCTATAGGGTCAAAATAATTTTATTTGCTACTTGTTCATCATGCTCCATTTTTGTGCACTACATGCCAATAAACAGCATGCCTATATGATCTTCAATATTGCATATTCACTTAGAAATCATGATTTAGGACTTTAATTAACTATTAATTTAGTTCTGCCAACAGGATCCACAACTTGTTTACATAGCAAGCCTATAGGATTCAATTGACTTCGCTTTTTATTTGTTCGTATTGTCTTATTTCCGCACCTTGCGTGCTAATAGACAGGATGCCTGTAGGACACCTTGTTAAGAAACTGAAACTCCCTTCCTTCAACTGTGTTCTTTTTATTTATCCACCTAGATATGATGACTATAGGGTTTGCAAATAAGAATTCGCCACTTTTGTTTGTTTAAAAACAATCTAAACCTGATCGCTTAGAAATCTTGCCTATAGGACTCAAACAATATAGCTTGTTTATTCAGTTGTCCATGTATGAACTCCAAGCCTGAATAATCATAATTGGCCACCTTATGCCCATTTAGTACCATGTCGTAGGATTTAATTGATTTGAAAAGCAACTGTTCATTTTAATTCTGATCAGGAAAGCATTCTCATTTGATCATTCTGATGTTGTCAATTGATGTCGTTTGGAAAGTTTTGTGTATGTGAAACTATCTGTGGAGGCAAACATAAATCCCCTTTGTGCTAATTGCATCTTTATATGAGGTTGTATTTGTTTAAACTATGTGGCGCCTAGTTTTTTTAATTTTGAGCAGCCTAGATTGAGTCTAGAGCCACCTATATATTGGTCCAATGCCTCCTGAACCATAGGCACGGGACAAGTAGGTATGTGTAGTACACGACTTAGAATTGAATTAATGCGCTTTGGTAAATAATTTAAAGATAGTAATCGGGTAACATGAGGTGATAGTCTATGCTCGCTGGATAATACGAGCAACCCTTGCACTCAAAGAGTTGCGAAGTATTACTTATGTTTCACGGAGTGATCCGTTAGGCGAAGCAATTTAGGAGGCCCCCACGCACAATTATGTCTAATTGTTCCTTGCATATTTGTTTGATAAGAAAACCTAGACATGACTAAGCTATAACATGTAACCTCCAAAGATTTGTACCAATTAGTTTATTAATGGACAAATTATGTTATTTCGAATTATTTCCTCTACTTGTGTATGGCTTCTTTCAATTAATTTCTTCATCCTATTCTACCTTACGTGACAAACTACCCAACTACTCTTTGCGCTCGCTTAATTTGCATGCCCACTTAGAATAATTAACTTTAATCTAACAATCCCACATAGTTTAAAATTTCTCTGGGAATCATATTTTTGGACATACGCCTAAATCACAAATCACCATACGAAACTATTGGAATCATCAAAAAATCATTTCGGAGTCGTCTACACAAAATATCAAATTCCGGTCAACTCTTACCACTCCAGCTCATAAGACAAGAATCATTCTTCCAAATTAATTTCAAGTCGCTTGAAAATCAAAATCGACCATACACGCAAGTCATAATGCAGAATTTGAAGCTGCCTAAGACCTCAATCCACTAAACGGAATACTAAATCTCAAAACAACCAGTCGGGTCATTACATGTATATGCTAGATTAACTACACTTAGAATATCATGCTAGGTTAATCATTAACTTAGTTGTTTAATTATTTGTAATGAAATAAGTAACTCAAAATAGCTTGTCACTTGAAAAATACATGGAAACGGATTTAACGTAACTCACGAAAGTATCAGGGTCTCTCTCCATTGTCACACTTCATCACATTCTAACATCAATTTATGGATACTAATTATTTTATAGATAGTCATTTATCGATTGATATTATAATTCTATCATTGACTAATTGTTAGGAGTTAATTCTTTCAAATTTTGGAATATTTTATTACACATACATTTTACGATATAATTATTATACTCATTCATGTTAATATTTTTCACACTTCGTTTCTTTTAGTCAAATTACTCACATAAAAATAATCATCCTTTTCTTTTCACTCCACTCTTTAATACAAGTTGTCTCATGTTTTAGTCACCCGTTCAAAGCTTTTATCTTCATTTCATAAGTCGATTCTTTTAAGATTATTCTCGTGAAATTCAAATCTTTTATTAAATACCTTGAGTTAATATTCATTCTTTAAGCACAATTCTTCTATACTATTCAACTCATACTACATAAGGATTCTTTAATATATATTTTTTATCTCTTTTCATATTCTATTCTTGTTATATATTTTGTTATATATTTAATTATTCTTTGTCTAAACTCATTCTCACACATAGTTTGTTCTTTCAAAACATGATTCATTTATACACTTTATACATATATTCTATACGAGTCAATATACCATAATCGTTACGTTTTCAAAACACAATGTTAATGGCATACTTTATTTGCGCATAATTAATTATGTATTTAATTATTATCTGGGTACATGTTAATCATTCTCTTATTTGAATTCTTTGCGATAATAATGAATATTTATTTAATCCCTTCATTATTTGATCATGTCCGACGGAATCACATTTTGTGGATCTTGAGGATGCCTAACAACTTCCTCTCGAGATATTTTAAAAAACTTACCTAGAATCTCAATGGTTTTGCATACTATAATTAAGTGTATATTACATAGTGTAATATAGGTGTCCTAGTATAACTTAAATACTAGGTGGCAACACTAAGTTTCCAACAACCTTGTAGAGTGCTATAAGTTGTATGTTGTTTTGACTTGTGTCAAAATAGTGCATAACAATGAGGATGAGAGTAAAATCATGAAGGGTGATGCTATGCTGTTTATTGGTACTGTTATTCTTTACTTTGCTATTGCTACGACCCAAAACTCAACATGTCGTGATGGCGCATATCATAAAACTAAGCAAGACGACATCCACAAATAACTACGCATCTTTAAATTTTGAACATAATGAAACAAGCTTAATAGTGACATTCTCATAAATAACTGACAAGAAAATACCGTGACTCAATACAAAACCCCCCAAAATTCGAGTATCACTGAGTACATGAGCATCTAAATGACAATACAGTCTAACTCCTAAAAACAACTATCTAGAAGGATATAACAATGCAAATAAACTGAAAAGAAAGAGAGTCGAGGTCTACGGACACCAAGGCAGCTACCTCAATAGTCTCCAAGCATATGAAACTCAACAGCTAGCTTGGGATGAAAGCAGTGACAAAGTGTAAAGTGTAGTATGAGTACAACCGACCCAATGTACTCAGTAAGTAATAAGACTAATCTTGAGATGAAAGCAGTGACAAGCTCATATAGTTACAGTCAGAATCTAGATTTACGACCATATAGATATGACAGGAAGAATGACCGTAATATCTTAGAGAAACCCTATAAATATTCTGAACACATTACATAAATATAGATATGCTTTCAAGTTTAACAGTTTAAGCTTAACACGGATAAAATATTGTAGTAGCACGAAAAAATTCGAAGTACTTAAGCGCTATTAAGAAAGTTGACGTACGTTAATTATATTATTTTGTGTGCAGAAGAGGACTATTAATACGATGGATATCAATTGGATATGATAATAAGTGTACGAGGCATATTATAAGTTATGCGGGGTCTAAGGATAGCCCTAAGTCTAAGCCATGTTGAACAATTACATGATAGACTAAACTTCCAAATGAGTACGCATAAGACTAAACTTTAGACAAGTATATCTACATATATATAAATATTTATGGGATAAACAACCTATTCAATGAAATATGTTCGAGTCTAGTTTCTAATGCTTCAAACCGTTTGTCATTTGGACACTCCTATAAGAAGTTATGACAAAATTACTAAACGCTGGCAGAGTGTGACACTACCGCGCCGCCCCATGTGGCATTCCATGCGGCGCGCCTGTGGGGATTTCCAGAACACTACAAAATTTTATTTCTAGGCACATTTTTCACTACCGCGGCGCCCCATACAGCACGGCTGTGCAAATTGCAGGGTTTTTACAACTCGGCCCCATTTTAATAGATAGCCTATGGGGCTTTATTTTGGGCGATTTTTTGGTCAGTCTAGAGAGAGGTGAGAGCATTTTAGATAGAGAAGGAAAAATCCTAACCTCCCAATGATCCAATATTGCACCAATCTTCAAGAATCAAGGAAGTCAATCACTAGATTATCCTTCATACGGGTAAGTCCTACTTCTAAGCTTTCATACAAGAGGTTATGAGTTCAAATATATTGTGGAGTTGGAAATAGGCCATGCATGTGACACAAATTTGTAATATGTGGGGTTAATAAAATATTTTGGGTAGTTTCTTGTTGAAATTGGTTGAGGGATGCAAGGATCTCCATTGTAGAGCCTTGTGGTCTATTTCGCATGTTAGGTGTTTGACAAAATTCCTAAGAGAGTTACATCATGCAAATCCTTCTAACTGTTAATCGATTATCACTATCTTCCTATATATTGTTATTGCTAGAAGTGTTGGGGCGTTGTATTAACTTAAGGAAAGCTCGGACAAGGCATGTTGGGTAAACTTTCTCTCTTAGAATCGGATTCTATAATGTTCTAGTGAGTTTCAAATATGGGTTGCGTATTAAAATGTTATGACTTTGAGTCATATTTCAAATGAAAGCTAGTATGCCAAATTGTGTGGGAAAAATTCGATATGTTTAAGTCTCTAAATTGCTCATATATGTACCTAAAGTATTGATTGAAAATGGCTTATTGTTGATAATTTATAAAGATGCTTGAAAGTGAAATAAGTGAATTGGGGATATAGAGTGTGGCCAGCGTGCCAAGAATTTAGGTTATGATTGTGGCTAGTAGTGCAAATGAAATGAGAGGATGCGATAAAGAATATGAAATGAGCCTCGACTTAATTGTTTAAAAATGATTTCGAAAATACAATTGCCAAAAACTTTTGTACTCAATTCATGCCCATAAGTGGCTGCTTTAACTAATGCTTTGCTTTATAAATATATCCGGTGTGATTCGAATTCTTACATACTCGGGTGTTGAAATTGTACATTGTCATTTATGGGGAAGAGTATTGCAAGAATAAATGGTGCATTGATTGTTTATGATTTTGATGTATGTTTTTATTGCTGGTTGGTATGTCCCATTCTTTGGGAAGAAACCTTTTGTATTTAAAGTTCCCATTCCAATGGATTTCAAGTATATCATTTCTGAAATATTCTATATATTGATATTTTATGGTGCTCCTTGAAAATAAAAGAGGTGAATGTGTGGAACATGAAATACGGCCACCGTGCCAGGAGTAAAGAATCTTGTCAATGGCCAAATGAGCCAAGGAAATATTATTGTTGTGAGTGACTGGAAATACTAATGAGAATTTATACAATGTGAAAAAGGTTGAGATGAGTACAATTATATTTATGTTACCTTTGTGTGCAAATCAAATAATAATAAAAAATATTTTTGGGAGTATCATTATCAAAACCGAGGAAGGGTGGGTCATAAGGCCCGCACCTGAAACTACACGTGCAGATTTAGGGGTGGATTTTGATTATTCCCCTTATTGGGGATGAAATTGAAATATTGGTGGAATTGTGATTATTCCCCTTAATTGGGATGAAACTGGTAATAGTTGTGAATTGGAAAAGCCAACCCACACGACATATGTGGGAAGGCGGCCTAGCTGATCGGGTGGAGATAAAACGCCATGTTGCGCACCTGGTGGTACTACTCTTGGTACCAACTTTATTTTGCATCACATATCAAACCACATTGTTCGTAGGGAGATGGCCTAGCCGATCGGGCATGATCGGACTGCGTGCTAACGAAGATGGCGGTATATCGGTGCTAATGATCTCCCAACCAAAAATATATATTATTTTTGTATCTTGAAAATTGTTATGTTTCAATTAGGTATTTGGATATAGTTAATTGTGACTTGCTGTTTCTATGGTTTTTATTTTCTTATATGGTCATTCTATTTTGAAAGAGGACTTTTAGATTTACATACTAGTATTATTCTACAGTACAAACGTCCCTTTTGCTTGGGGCGCTGCATCTTTAATGGATGCAGGTGGTTCCACAGCAGGCGACATTGATCTGTGATAGCGGTACACTCTCTTCAGCTGACTTGGTGAGTCCCCCTTCATTCCGGGGTCATGTGTCTTTTTTTCTAATGTACTGTGTTTTGAGGTATAGTCGGGGCCTTGTTGTCAGTATTTCTATATTACTCTTCAGTTGTACTTAGAGGCTCCGTAGACAGGGTGTGAGTGGTGTTTGGTGTTGGGAATTGAATTAGAAGTATTGGTATTTGGCAATATATTTTTCATTAAATCTATAAACTCGTACTATTTTGGAAATATTGATTGATGTTGTTAATGGGAATTAAATGGAAGTGGTTAATGAAATCTTTTCAGTATTTGATTAACGGAGTACATATCCTCTTTATTCAGGGATGAATTTGGGAAGAATGAAATCTAACAAGCTTGCTCAGTCGGGTTTACTCAGTTGAGCGTCGGTCGCGCTCCCCCAGTTTGGGGCGTGACAAATATGCCAAGTATAACTGATATAAGAAATGTTACATCTCTATATCTACATGTCAAATGTGCATGTCACATGTAATGCAACACAATGATCACCTCACATACTCACACTCTCTGAATAGTCAATATGACTATCTCCATACTCACTCATCCCACTCAGTCACTCAGCACCATACGGTACCTGCGCTCACTGCTGGTATGTCATACTCTGGAGGGGCAGATCATGCCCATGCGCTAATATAAAGCCAATATGGTATGTTGCAGTGTGCAGCTTGACCCAATAACAATATATAAAGCCCATGAGGCTTGCTGCTGTGTGCATCGCAATTCATAATAAAATATAAAGCCAAGAAGGCATGTTGCTGCGTGCAGCCCGGTCCACAACCTCACTCACAACACAGCTCTCAGGCCCCAACTCAGTTATCAATCTCTGCAGTCTCTCGGGATCACAAATCTCATAACAATCATCCCAAACAAAGATATATGATACAACAATAAATAGTAACAGAGACCGAGATATGATATGCAAATGATTGATGTGACTGGGTACATAATTGCCATTTAAGGAAATAATTCAACAGTAGAAATGACCCCAGTGGCTCTCAACAGAATAAGCATATAGCCTAAACAAGATTTTGGACATGGATTGCAGCTCAACTACTCTAAAACATAGGGATCACATAAATAGCAACAAGGTTCGATGACTACACAGTACCACGAAATCGACATGGTCACAATTACCACGGTGCACGCCCACACGCCCGTCACCTAGCATGTGCGTTACCTCAACACCAACTACATATCATGTATTTTAAGGATTCAATAACTCGGAACCAAGTTTAGAAATGTTACTTACCTCAAACGACGGAAATATATACTCCAACAAGCCCTTGCTTCGCGAATCGGCCTCTGAACGACTCGAATTTAATCACAAACAACTCAATACAATCAAATCAAGCTATAGGAATCAATTCCATATGATAAAGCTAGGTTCTTTAACAAAAGTGAAAAAGTCAACCCCGACCCACATCTCGGAATCCAACAAAATTAACAACATCCGAACTCCCATTTAATAACGAGTCCAACCATACCAAAATTATCCTATTCCGACATCGAATCGCCATTCAAACCCCCAAATCTTACTCTCCAATCTGTAGTCCAAAATTCCCCAAATTCCACCTTACAAACACATAATCTAGGTGAAAACATCAATGGGTATTCAATATTAATGGATAAAAACAACAAAAAGTGGCTTACCTCTTGAAATCACATGAAACCCCTCTCAAATATCGTCTCCAACCAAGCTTGCAAAGTCCAAAAATGAGAAAATAACTCAAACCCTCGACTTTATGAATCTGCCAGTTATCTTGCACTTGCAGTTCACATAACCACTTCTGCGGCTCTACAGGTGAGGAAACAACTCCACTTTTACGGTTCCCATGAAGTCCCCTGCAGTCGCTTCTGTGGACAAGGCTCCGCTTCTGCGGAGACTCTTTCCACTCGCACACATCGTACTTGCACTCCTTTTTCCGCATCTACGATCTCGCAGATGCAGACACATCCTCACACTAGTGCATCCCCTTAGCCCAACACTGATCCGCACCTGCAATGTCGACATCGCTTATGTGGTCATGCACCTGCGACAAAATCCTTCATAGGTGCGATCGCACCAAACCTGAAGCACTTAAACAACTCCTCTAACTCTAATTCTAATCCGTTAATCATCCGAAATCAACCCGAGGCTACGAGGACCTCAACCAAACATACCAACAACTTCTAAAAAATGATACAAACTCAGTCGACGCCTCAAATGACATCAAACAACATCAATAACATGAATCTCATCCTAATTCAAGCCTATTGAAACCAATGAATTTCCAACTTCTACAATCGATGGCGAAACCTATCAAACCAACTCCGATTGACCTTAAATTTTGCACATAAGTCCTGAATGACACAACAGACCTATTCTAACTTCCAGAACCAAAATCAGAAGGCTGGTAACAACAAAGTCAACTATCGGTCAAACTTCTCAACTTTCCAAACTTTAATTTTTCCAACTTTCACCAATTCAAGAAATAATCACCTGCGGACCTCGAAATCAATATCCGGACACACTACCAAGTCCAAAATCACCCTACAGAGCTATCAGAACTACCAGAACTCATTTCCATATCCATTTACACATAAGTCAACAATTTATTTACACATAAGTCAACATCCGGCCAATTCTTTCAACTTAGTCTTCCAACCTTGGAACTAAGTGTCCCAAATCATTCTGAAACATCCCTGGAACCAAACCAACCGCTCCCGCAAGTCACATTACAATAATTGAGCACATAATAAGTAATAAATGGGGGTACGAAATAGCCTCCTCAATTGGCTGACCTCTCCACTGCACCTTCACTGAAGCTCTATTATTTGACCTCAACTTTCGAACCTGCCAATCTAAAATGGCCACCGGCACCACATCATAATTCACATCACCATCTAATTGAACCGTGCCGAAGCCCAAAACACGAGATGGATCACCGGAATACTTCCGTAGCACGAAAATATGAAACACTGGATGAATATTCGATAGAATAGGCGGCAATGCAAGCTTGTAAGCCACCTCCCCAATATTCTCAAGCACCTCAAATGGGCCAATATACCAAGGGCTCACCTTTCCCTTCTTTCTGAACCTCATTACACCATTCATGGGCGAAACTCTGAGCAATACCTTCTCCCCCGCCACGTAGGCAACATCACGAACCTTCCAATCATCATAACTTTTCTGTCTAGATTATGCTGTGCGAAGTCAATCCTGAATCAACTTAACCTTTGCTAAAGCATCCTGAACCAAGTCAGTACCCAATAGCCTAGCCTCACCCGACTCAAACCAAGTAACCATAGACCGACATCGCCTCCCATACAAAGCCTCATACGTTTCCATCAGAATACTGGATTGGTAGCTGTTGTTGTAGGCAAACTCTGCAAGCGGTAGAAACTGATCCCAAGAACCCCTGAAATCCATGACACAAGCGCGTAGCATATCCTCTAATATCTAAATGGTGCGCTCGGACTGTCCGTCTATCTGAGGGTGGAATGACGTACTCAACGCAACTCGTGTGCCTAACTCTCGATGCATGCTCTCTAAAATTGCGATGTGAACTATGTGTTCGGATCTGAAAAGATAGACACTGGCACACCATGAAGGCAAATAATCTCGCAGATATAGATCTTAGCCAACTTCTTCAAGAATAGGTAGTCCCAACTGGAATGAAACGCGCGGACTTGGTCAACTGATCACAATCACCCATATAGCATCAAACTTCCTCGAAGTCTATGGGAACCTACCTACGAAGTCTACGGTGATACGCTCCCATTTACACTCCGGAATCTCAAGCGCTTGAAGCAAACCTCTTGGCCTCTAATGCTCACACTTCATCTGGTGACAATTTAAGCACCGAACTACAAACTCCATTATGTCCTTCTTCATCGTCCTCCACCAATAGTGCTGCCTCCTCAAGAATTAACTCGCGTAACCCATCTACATTGGGCACACAAATCCGTCCCTACATCCACAACACCCCATCATCCCCAATAGAAACCTCCTAGATATCACCGTGCTAAATCGTGTCCTTAAGTACAAACAAGTTGGGGTCATCATACTGACGCTCTCTGATGCGATCATATAAGGAAGACCCAGAAACCACACAAGCTAGAACACATCTAGGCTCTAAAACATCTAACCTTATGAACTGATTGGCCAAGGCATGAACATCTGATGCAAGGGGTCTCTCACCAACAAGAATAAATGCAAGGCTACCCATGCTCACCGCCATTCTACTCAAGGCATTGGCCACCATGTTGGCTTTCTCTGGATGATACAAAATGGTGATATCATAGTCCTTTAGCAGCTCTAACCATCTCCACTGCCTCAAATTTAGATCATTTTGCTTGAATAACTGCTAGAGACTCTGACGATTCGTAAATACCTCACAAGACACACGGTAGAGATAATGCCTCAAAATCTTTAATGCATGAACGATGGCTGCCAACTCCAAATTATGAACATGGTAGTTCTTCTCATGAGGCTTCAACTAACGTGAAGCATAAGCAATACCATGTATAATAACCGGATGTCGGAGGTAAAAGTAGAACTGGAGTTGTGGTCAAGGGAGTCTTGAGCTTCTGAATGCTCTCCTCACACTCATCCGACCACCTGAATGGAGCACCCTTCTATGTCAACCTAATCAAAGACTATGCAGTTGTCAAAAAAACCTCCACGAAGCGACGATAATATCTGGCCAAGCCGAGAAAACTCTGAATCTCAGTAGCTGAAGACAGTCTGGGCCAACTCTAAACTTCCTCTATCTTCTTTTGCTCCACCTTAATCCCATCACTAGAAACTATATGCCCCATGAACTACATCGAACTGAGACAAAACTAACACTTGGAGAACTTGGCATAAAGATTCTCCTCCCTTAACCTCTGTAGTACATCTTCATATGTTGTGCGTGCTACTCCTGGATACATGAATACAATAAGATATCATCGATAAATACTATGACAAACTAATCAAGATATGGCTGGAATACACTGCTCATCAGATGCATAAACGTTGCTGGGGCATTGGTCAACCCGAATGACATCACAAGGAACGCATAGTGACCATAGAGGGTCCTTAATATCATCTTCAGAATATCCGAGTCCCGAATATTCAACTGGAGATACCCAGACCTCATATCAATATTAGAGAACACTCTCACTCCCTGAAGCTAGTCAAATAAGTCATCAATGTGATGTATAAGATACTTGTTATTAATTGTGACATTGTTCAACTGCCTATAGTCAATGCACATCCGTATAGTACCATCCTTCTTCTTCACAAACAGAACCAGTGCACCCCAAGGTGACACACTAGGCCTAATGAACCCCTTATCAAGAAGCTCCTGAAGCTGCGCTTTCAGTTCCTTCAACTTTGCTGGTGCTATACGGTACGGAGGAATAGAAATGGGATGAGTGTCCGACATCAAGTCAATACCAAAATTAATATCCCTGCTATGTGGCATGCTCAGCAAGTCTGCAGGAAACATGTTTGGAAAGTCTTGCACTACCGAAACAGAATCAATAGTAGGAGTATCCGTACTATCATCCCACACAAAAGCCAAATATGACAAACACCCCTTCCCAACCATCCGTTGGGCCTTCAGATATGAAATTACCCTACTCGGAACATAGTCCAGAAAACCTCTCCCTCGATCCTAGGTAACATCGGTATCGCCAATGTCACGGTCTTAGTGTGATAATCCAGAATAGCATGACATGGGGATAACAAATCCAGACCCAGAATCACGTTCAAATTAACCATACTAAGCAATAAGAGATCAACTCTAGTCTCCAATCTTCAAATAGTCAACATACACGACCGATACACACAATCCACAACAATTGAATCGCCCCACCCGCTTAGATAGATGAAAAGGTGAAACTAAGGACTCACAGGGCATATACAGATAACGAAAAAAATATGATGATACATACAAATAAGTGGAACCAGGGTCAACTAATATATAAACATCCATGTGGCATAATGAGACAATACATGTGATCACTACATTTGAAGCAATGACCTATGGCCTAGAAGGGAAAGCATAACATCGAGCCTGACTGCCACTTCATGGGCCTCCCCCTCTACGGCGACCTCTAGCTGCCTAAGCCCCACTGCGAGCTGGTTGGGCGGGTAGTGAAGTAACATCTGCAGAACTGGACCTCCCAAGAAATGGGGAGAATACATCCTTACATGTCCAAACTCCCCACACTCGTAGCAACTCCGATCATTCAATGATGGTGGAGACTAAACCGAACCCCAATAGCCAGAATAGATAATAGAAAAACCTAGTACAGATGAACCCTGAACTGATGGAGCACAAGATGAGCTCTGAGCTGGGAAGGCACTAAGAGATGACTGACCTGGATGAGCATTGTATGAACCATGGCTAGCTTATGCACCATGATGAATCGGACGAGTCATCTGTTCGGGCCTATAAGGACAACCCCTACTGTGGTAGGACTGACTCCCAGAAAAAACACCGTTGAAGCCACCCAAACCACGAGGCCTCATGACCTCCCTCTCCTCACTACGAACCTGCTCTAGCCTCCTAGCAATATCAACAACCTAATTAAACCTAGCACCTGATGAAATCTCTCGAGTCATAAGAAAGTCCAGTCCATAGTTGAGGCCATTAATGAACTTCCTAATCCTCTCCCTCTCTGTGGAACCAACCTGACCATGTGATGAACCAACTCTGAAAATATCATCTTTGTACTAAGTCACGAACATACCCTCCTAACATAGTTGCTCAAACTGCCTATGCAACTTCTCCCAGTGGGTTGGTGGTACAAACTTTTCCATTAAGAGAACGGAGAACTTGTTCCATGTAAGTGATGCAGCACCGGATAGCCTGCTCCGCTCATAGGCCTCCACCATCTGAAGGCTGCCCCCGACAGCTGAAAAGTAGTAAATGATACTTTACTAGTCTCAAGAATACCCGCCGTACGAAGAATCCGCTGGCATCGGTCTATGAAATAATGATCATCTTATGGCTCAGCCCCACTGAATGATGTAGGCCTGAGCCTCCCAAACCTCTCTAGCCTATTATGTTCCTCGTCACTCATAGGGGGACCCACCTGAGCCTGAGCAACTACAACTGACTGGGCTGGTAGTGCCCCCGGTGTTTGAAGTCTCTGAACCACCAGCTCTAGAGTATGGGCGGCGAGCGTGTGTGTACTTCCCCAGGCCTGAGAAGCGGCAGGTGCGACCGAAACTGAAACCGCCTGAGCAAAGCTAGTGCATACAGTCAATATTTAGGTCAGAGCCTCCTGAAGGCTTGGAATCACAATGGGCATAGCTGGTGCCTAAGATGGTACCACCGGCTCAACCACTATTGGAATCTGCTCGTGAGATGGAGCAACTGGTGGATCTACATGTTCTGCTCTACCTGCTGTACGAGCTATACCTCAGCTCTAACGTGGCCCCAGCCTCTCGTAGACCTAGCTGGTGGTATTGGTGTCCATCCGCCCGATCTAGTAGTACGTATGCTCACAACCTATGAGACAATAAAATAGCAGAAGTTTAGTGCCAGGAATCAACAAATTCGCACGACATCAATACAAGAAAGTGATATTTTTCCTAATGGTTTGGCAGCCTCTCGAAGATAGGTACATACTTCTGTGTACCGATCCATATGACTTTACTAAACCTGCTCAAGACCCATGAGACCTATGTAGCCTAGTCTCTACTACCAACTTGTCACGGCCCAAAATGCAACATGTCATGATGGCGCCTATCATAGAACTAGGCGAGCCGACAACCACAAATAACTACACATCTTTAAATTGAAAACATAATGAAACAGGCTTAATGGTGACAATCTCATAAATAACTGATAAGAAAATACCGCGACTCAATAAGAAATCCCCAAAAATCTGACTGTCACTAAGTACATGAGCATCTAAATGATAATACATTTATAAGTGCTAAAAACAACGGTCTAGAAGGATAGAACAGTGAAAATAAACTAAAAAGAAGGAGAGTCGAGGTCTGCGGATGCAAAGGAAGCTACCTCAATATTCTCTTAGGAGAAAACTTTCCACAGCTATCAACCGCCATGCCCGGAAGTATCTGGATTTGCACACGAAGTGCAGAGTGTAGTATGAGTTCAACCGACCCAATGTACTTAATAAGTAACAAGACTAAACTTGGGCAGAAAGCAGTGACGAGCTCAGATAATTACAGTCAGAATCCAAATTTATAACCATACATATATGACATAAAGAATGACAGTAATATCTCCGAGAAAACTCATAAACAGTTTGTACACAATACAAAAATATAGACATGCTTTCAAGCTTAAGGGTTTAAGCTCAACATGATAAAATAGGCCAAGTATAACTAATATGAGGAATGCTACATCTCTATATCTACGTATAAAATGTGCATGTAACGTGTAATGCATCACAATGATAACCTCACGTACTCACACTCTCTGAGTACTCAATCTGAGTATCTCAATTCACACTCAGTCACTTAGCACTTTACGGTACTTGCAGTCACTACTGGTATGTCAGACTCCAGAGGTGCGGATCCTTCCCAAGCGCTAATATAAAGCTAATATGGCCTGCTGCGGCATGCAGCACGATCCCATAACAATATATAAATACCACAAGGCCTACTGCGGCGTGCAGCCCGATCCATAATAATAATATATATAAATCCAAGAAGGAATGATGCGGTGTGCAACCCGATTCATAACCTCACTCACAACACGGCTATCAGCCCGATCCATAATAATAATATATATAAATCCAAGAAGGATAGGTGATTGTACAAAATAGGGCCGAATCATCACTTGTTGTGGAAGCTAAGGACAAGCAATACAACGATCCATTGTTGGCATAATTGAAAGAGGGGATTCATAAACATAAGACCATAGACTTTTCTATTGGAATGGATGATGGTACACTAAGGTACCAAGGACGACAATGTGTCCCAAACGTGGATGGTCTTCGGAAAAGAATTTTGACTGAAGCTCACACTTCTAGGTATTCTGTGCACCCGAGTTCTACAAAAATGTATCATGATCTCAAGGAAGTCTATTGGTGGAATGACATGAAGAGGAATGTGGCGGACTTTGCGGCAAGATGTCTGAATTGTCAGCAAGTAAAGGCCGAACACCAAAAGGCCCGGTGGGTTGGCACAGAACATAAAAATTCCAATGTGAAACTGGGAAATGATTAATATGGACTTTGTGATATGATTAATATAGACTCGATTTGGGTGATTGTGGATCGACTCACAAAATCAGCACACTTCTTGCAGGTTAAGGCTACCGATACAGCGGAACGCTATGCTCAGTTGTATATCAAAGAAATAGTCAGGTTGCATGGCACTCCAGTTTCCATCATTTCTGAGGGCACAATTCACTGCCAATTTTTGGAAGAAATTCCATCAAGGTTTAGGTACTCAGGTGAATCTTAGTACAACCTTTCACTCACAGACTGACGGGCAGGCAGAGCGGACTATTCAGACGCTTGAGGATATGTTGCGCGCTTGTGTTCTAGACTTTAAGGGTAATTGGGATAATCATTTACCACTCATAGAATTTGCCTACAACAATAGTTATCATGCTATCATCCAGATGGCACCGTTCAAGGCTTTATACGGAAGGAGATGTAGATCTCCCTTTGGGTGGTTCAAAATTATTAAGGAGCGGTTGAAGACTGCTTAGAGTCGTCAGAAGTCTTATTCAGATGCTCGCCATAGGGATTTGGAGTTCAAATAAGATGATTGGGAATTCTTGAAAGTCTCCCCCACGAAGGGTGTAATGCGATTTGGTAAGAAAGGGAAATTGAGTCTGAGGCATGTCGGACCATACAAAATCATTCAGAGGATCGGTGAGGTGGCGCACAAGCTTGAGCTACCACCCAAGATGTCATTAGTGCACCCGGTGTTTCATGTGTCTATGTTAAAGAAACTAGTTGGAGACTCGTCACTCATTGTCACCGGTTGAAACTATTGCGGTTAATGAGAAATTAACGAGATTCCAGTTTTTATTATTGATCGGCAAGTCCGAAAGTTGAGAAATAAAGAAATCGCCTCCGTGAAAGTGTTATGATGAAACCAGCAGGTTGAAGAGGCTACATGGGAGGACGAGGAAGAAATGAAGAAAAAATATCCTTATTTGTTTAAATAATCATGTATTTATGAGTTGTGCTTTATGAAAATGCTAGGAGTTACTTTCTATGAATTATGTATCATTTGTACCATTGATGTTAAGGGTGTTCCTTTTCTGGTAACATATTGCTCATGAGGCCACGGTTGGTGTTGTTATTGTGTTATATTGCATCATCAGTTATGCATATGTTGTTAGGATTGGTTTTTAGGATTCTCTGGCAGGTGGATAGCCCCGGTAATAGGGGAGACTGGCGATTTTTTTGAAAATTTAGAGAGTTAGCCAAATTTTGAAACTACAGGTGTGTGTGAATTAATAGTTGGGCCACATATGATGCTAACGGCAGATTGTTACCCTCATTCGAGGGCGAATGATCCTAAGTAGGGGAGAATATAAGGCCCCGTAAAAAGTTTTGCAAAAGAAATATAATGTTTCGTGGTGCCGAATTGGTTTTACGTGTTGAGGATTATAGAACCTAGTGTGCCCACACATCCATCTGAACATCCTCATCTCTGCTACATTCATCTTCTGGATATAGGAATTATTGACTGGCCAACACTCTACCCCATAATATATGGCCGGTCTAGCCACCTCTCTATAGAACTTGCCCTTAAGTTTCAGTGGCACATTCTTGTCACACAGTACTGCAGATGATAACTTTCATTTCATCCACCCCACCCGTATACGATGCGTGACATCCTTATCTATCTCTCCACCCCCTCGTACGTTTTGGGTTGAACAATGCACTGAAGAGTAAAGAAAAATTTCTGGCAAAAGAGGACATTTTTGCGGCCCACTATGTTGTCGCAGAATCACTCTGCGGACCACATAATGGCCGTAGAGTGAGGCAGAGTGAGGCAGAGATGGGCCATTTGGGAGGTCTGGTTTGCGACGCATTATGCGACCGCAGACCAGTTCTGTGGTGCATTATGCGACTGCAGAATAGGTCTGTAGGCGGCATAATGACCGCAGACGGAGTCAGTCATGCCAGTTCCGGAGGCCATTTATGCGGCCTGTTCTGCGGACCGCACTTCCATTATGCGGTCGCATATGCGACCGCAGATCCTATTCCGGGGCAATATTTTAGGGTATTTACAATCCGACCCTGCTTCATTAAATAGACGCAATGGACCATTTTTGACCAAAAATATTACATTGTAGGGTGAGAGAGAGTGCCATAGAGTGAGAAGGTGTTCCTCAATAATTATTCTTCAATTCTTGTTCAAATCATGGAAGATTAAGAAGGAAAACTCATAAGAAGGTAAGATTCTACACCCTAACCCTCAATTTCTTATTTTATCTAGAATTGAGTAATTAGTAAAATAATTTTTGGACATGAGAGTTATTCATCTTCCATGCATGTGTTATCAAAGGTCAATAGTAGTACTTCGAAAAGTACCGAAACAGTAGCTTCAGATGAACTTATACCATGACTTATACCCTATAACTAATTCACTTTATTATTGCATGATCATTACTTGCAATCACTACACCATAATCGATTCTTATATGTCACGTACTGTAGCAATGTAACGTAACGAAATAACTGAGGCCTTGTTTACAAACCTTCAATATTATAACAAATCTTTAGAGACTCAATCATTACTTCATCATTGCCGCATCGCCATTATTAGCTTACATTGAAGAAAGAATAGAAATTTGAATCTGTATACACTAGAATTGCATTCTATAGCAGTAACTTTCAATAATACTAATCATTATCTCATTACTATGCCATTATTATTATGCCATCATTATAAGAATATAAATTATAACCCCACCACTCTACTTCATCAATATAATCTATACTATTGTAGGGGTTAGATATATTACCTGTATGCTTGAAGTTTTCCACAAAATTCCACACAGAGTTAGGCTTAGATTTTCCCACAGATGTGCCGTCACGGTGCCCTCCTTGTTCTTCCCTATATTCTGGTATCTTCTAATGAAACAAGGAATTAAAATTTTCCCTATTTAAAATTGTAAGTCCTAAACGTGTAGTGCATCAGATGTGGGTTTTGAGCCCAATATTTTATTCATATTATATTTTTATTATATTGCTTACTAATATTGTCTAATTATAAAGTATGCCCACTAACTATTTATATAATATATAAATTCTCTTTCACTTACCACAAAAATAATTACTTTTCCAATCCAATAATTAATAAGTATATATAAAGTATTTCGAATTATTACATTGTCCCCACTTAAATAATTGGTCGTTCTCGAACAAGTTAGAAAGTGTGATTGAAGTATAGAATTACTGCCGGTATTTGCTCGACACGTCAACCTCGAACTCCCTTGTAGTTTCATCTATCAAATGTGAACCACAACACTTTTACTTAATCAACATTTTTCGACCTCAAAGTCACATTTCTCTATTAATAGTAGCTATGGAATCTCCTTCGTGATTTAAAATTTTCATCTAGTGCCACTGAATTATATAACTTTTGTCATAAACGCACACCCTGAACACGGGCACATAAAACAACCCAACCTAATAAAAAAAATCTCATAACTCCTTTACAGGAAAATCCTACAAAAGACTTGTCTACCTTTCACGAGCTCTCAGTCACTATCTTATCTATTGGTATATAATATTTATCTGCTCTAAAAATCTAAAATCATCCCCGTATGCAACCTAACCCTTTTCAAGGCTTGCTAGACCAAATCTGAACCCAATAGTTGTGACTCCTCAAGTTTGAACAAATCAACCAGCAAATGACATAAGCATCTATTTAAAACCTCAAACAACAAGATTTGTATACGAAGTTAATGTATGTATGGACTCGATCAAAATTAACTGATTATAAACCACTCACTAGGTAATATTCATCTGGCTAGTGTTGGGTTTGGATACTTATACGCTCATATGCCTCAACTATGCTGAAATACATCCAAGCGCTATGACCACAATTCAATAATGGAACACATCCACTGCTCTTACATACAACATTGTGGAACACATCCAAACACTTCTACATACCGCTCTTATGCAGGACAACGCTAGAATATATCCATACGCCCCTACATAATGCTCTCACACACTGCGGTGCTGGAACACATCCATACACCCCATTTTATATAATGTTACCCTCATCACACATGACGATACGGTTGTACTATTGCATAATATCTCTAACATATCACTTTATAGGATAATATGATGCATAAGTAATTCAGACTGAATTAGGCATGGAATCTTGACAAGCCTATCACGGTAATTGCAACTAAGATCATAACTTTCTCGACAAATATGATAGACTAACCACGAAGTCTACAATGGTACATTTTCACTGTCTTTGAGTTAACCATATTTATGGTAATTTTCTGAGTCTCTAACACTCTTATTTAATATATGAACAATTCAAATAATAAAGAATAATATTTTTGATATCTCATATCACCCATTGTCATTTTTATCTCTCATTCTCCAATTCCAAGCTATATTTGTAGATCTTGGACTTACTAAAGTTTATAAATATTGCATCTCTTAGAGTGCAAATCTCCTCAAGTCAACCCCCACGATTATCTTTAGCTATAGTGCTCTATGGTTATTCACTATCAAATAGGTTCCGCCTATAAGTGCTGATGACTAAACCCTCAAATAAGGTCAGGACTCTCACACTGATAAACTTTGCTTGCACAAACCAAGACAATTATGATATCACATATGCTATAGCCTTAGCAAGCATAATATCATCGATCTATCACCCTTGTACTAGAAATCACAAGGCCCAAAATATCATAATATAAGAATTAAAATTTACAACTATAGCCCCGGTATTAATCGATATTATCTCAATACCCATAGGACCCTCCACAATTACCGCACATGGTTTTATCCACTATGAAAATATTCACTGTGTCATTAATGAATAAAAAGAACAGTTTGTATACCTAGTTTATCTAGTCCATCACAATTACTAACCATAACAGGTTTAGGAGCATGTATTCAAAATATCAAACACTATTTTCCACTCATTATGTCCAAATCACAAGTCTTATCTTAGAATATGAGGTAACACCCTATAAGTGGAGGTATAAATCATCTGAGTATGACAAAAGCTCTTTCTTTTCATGGCACTCTACTTCATTTGTCTATTATCGAAAATTATATGCATAAATCTATTGTTCTTCTCAACGAACATAACAACTTCAAAATGATATATTTGTTCTAGTGACCTCTTAATCCCGAAACCTTGCAGTTTTCTTCTTCTTTTCTTTTAGTCCCTTTGACTCCACAAAGCCATTCTATAATAGAGAACAAGAGTATACTAAGTTTCTAAAACTATATTAGTATCCAAGTCTATCTCCTTAATAAGCGGTACACTCGATAAGTCTTCTGAAAATACATTTGGAAATTCATTAATTATAAAGACTAATGCAATAGTCGATTACTCTATTGTGGTACCCTGATTTATAGTTAAATAAACACATAACCTTACTTATCATGTCTAGAACCTTTATTGACAAGGTAGCTTTGCCTAGAGGCATACAAGTGAATCCTCTATACTAGGCTCAATCGAAATAGAAAATTCGACAATCTTTAAAATTCGACAATCTTTCATGGCAAGCAAGTGTAAGGAAACACAAAGTCGACTAATCCAAGCCCAAGATGACCTCAAGTCAACCATGCTATGTTATCACAAGTTCGTAAGTGTATCATAACTCTAAACCATATCTACATATATCTGATAGATCGTTCCAATAGTAAGACTCTACCACTTAGGCTAAAACGAAATGATAGATCCAAGTACTCGAATCTCTCCCTTTTTTTAAAAGAAAAAAAAGATCCTCATATACAACTCATAATGTGTTGCTCTTCTTCCTCAAATATATATTTTATCAAACACAACATATGATAATAAAACTGTACAAACTGATTACTTTTCTCAAAGATAGTCATGTCATTTCATTTTTTTTCTCAACTTCAATTAGTATTCATCTATTTCGTTCCGATGTGTGACAGTCTCACTACTATGTATAATGCCACTATACTCATTGCACTTGAATTATATACTCTTACGTCAGGGTCACACTTATAATATCACCATTACAATATCACCAATAATACCAAATCACTTCAAGAGGCATTTAGCATAGAACCATATAATTACTTTCTTAAAAATATCCTTCACAATCAAGCCTAACAAGCTAGACCTAGCTAAGCTATTACATTAAAATTGTTACTTTTCTGCTCAACTATTTCCCTCTCTTGATCAGGCTCATAAAGGAGAGTTGTGTACCCATTACCTCGAATGTTGAATAAGTTGCTCTTAAGAAAAAATTATATCCTTGAACCACTTTACAAATTTATGTCTAAAATATTGGCTAACCCTCGAAGTTCTTTTAAAAAAAGAGTTTGGGCAAGGTGTCTTTAGAAAAAAGCTATCCCAAAATTTACAAATTTGTTTTTTGTTTTTCCAATCCCATCAACAACCGAAGCACATAATATCCCATGTACCCAAGGCAACTCTTAGCTGCAGATATTTTTTCAAACTTCTAGCGTTGCCTAACAGAGGAGGATATGCGTATCCTAGTCGTCTGCGAAAGGACATCCCAAGGTTCAACTTGATTTAGCTCAATGCACGAATAAGAAATAAAAGAAGAGAAAACATCCTAGATGTTCAGTAGCCTCAAGGTCATAAGTATGGATGTCTACATACCCATGAATAAGACACTACCGAACACTATTTCATGACCCAGAACTTAAAGCTTATGCTCTGATACCAACTTTGTCACGTCCCAAATTACCCCCTAGACGTGACTGGCACCTAGCTGACACCACCTGCCAGGTGAACCATACTTTCATACCTTAACCATTAATTTGCAATATTTGATTAATTATGAGTATCCAAATAATCTGATAATTAATTATGAATAATTAGTATCTCAAAATATTAAATTAAATCTCTGGCCCAAATTCTACACTAGACCATGGAGCATCTAAGAGAATTACAAAAGACATCATATGAATAAATGATAAAGACTCTTTTGGCAACCTCCACGAACAATACGACAGCTTACCTCAATAACTGAATCAACTCTAGCGAACTCGTCAGCTATTAGCTTCATCTTCACCAATAGTATCTGCATAGACATGCAGGTAAGGAGTGAGTTATATATAAATATAACCCAGTAAGATCCTCGGCCCGTCACTCTGAATACCTCCAGAATAAGTGTTAGAAAATACAAATACACCACAACAAAAACGATATAATAAATACGATAATTATACAATAACTCAATACATATTTATCAACAGAGTTAATAAGAATTAACTAACAAGAGTACACATATCTTAACACATTATACACTAAGGACTTGTCATGACTACAGTGAAAGAAATTAAACAACACCTTTACGAGTCCACAACGGCACCACAATGCCTCAAATATGTAACAAAGCATACACAATGCTCGGGTGATGTACAAAGGCGTACACAATGTCCCAACATCATGGCTCATAGCCGTATCAAACTCAACACTTTTAACGACCCGATCGGTCGTTTTGAGCATTTGCACTTTTTTCGGTAGTTTACGGGCGTGAGTAGCTCTGTATGATATATTATGACTTATGTGAATCGTCGGTTTTGGCTTTCAGGTTATTCGGGACTGATTTAGAAGAATGATTCTCAACTAGAAAGCTTTAAATTTGAAAGAGTTGACAAAGTTTGACTTTTTAGCATTTGACCTCGGATTAGAATTTTGATGGTTCTAGTAGGCCCGTTGGGTAATTTTGGACTTAGAAGCGCATCCGGATTATGATTTGGAGGTCCGTAGTGGAATTTGGCTTGAAATGGCGAAAGTTGAAATTTTGAAAAGTTTGATCGGGAGTGAAATATTTTTATATCAAATTCGGATTGTGATTCCGGGAATTGGAATAGCTTCGTTATGTTATTTGGGACTTGTGCGCAAAATTTGAAGTCATTCCGAATTGATTTGCTATGTTTCGGCACGGGTTATTGAATTTGAAAGTTCAAAGTTCATAGATTTTGATTTGAGGTGCGATTCATAGTTTCGATGTTGTTATGCGTGATTTGAGGCCTCGAGTAGGTCCGTGTTATGTTATTGGACTTGTTGGTATATTCGTACGGGGTCCCGAGTGGCTCGGATGAGTTTTGGACGAGGTTCGGATCCTTTTTACTTCATGTTGTTATTGTTGGTTCTGGTGTGACCACACCTGCGACTGGTTTTCATAGGTGCGATGGTCACAGAAGCGACGAAGGGGTCGCAGGAGCGGAAATAGTGCTGGGTGAGGAAGACCGCAGAAGCGGAGACTTGGACGCATATGCGGATGCGCAGGTGCGAGGTGATGGAGCGCAAGAGCAAGGTATTTCGCTGGTGCAGATGGTGGCTCGCACCTGCGATGTCACAAAAGCGGATATGTTGTCCGCAGGTGTGAGGGTCGAGTCCTCAGCTGATTTCGCAGAAGCGGAGGTTATGTCGCAGACTAACTAAATTCCCTTTCACTTACCATAAAAATAATTACTTTTCCAATCCAATAATTAATAAGTATATATAAAGTATTTGGGTTATTACAAGCACGGTAATGGATATAATCAGTTATTTGGGTGCTTATGATGTGGTGAGTCTCTATAAGTATTTTGTGGCAATACGCTTGGGTTTGGCGACCTGCGTAGCTTGGTTGAGTTAGAGAGATTCAGTTATGATGGCTTGGTTATGTGCAAATGGGTTTCGAAGAGTTCTCGGTGGTTTCTACCACGATTTGAGATAGATGTTTCCTGCCGGCGTAAGGAACATGTTTCATATTATGATTCTTCTCCTGGATGGGATCAAGTGGAAGGTTTCCAGCTAACCGAATATGTAATCTTCTTATGAGCCAGGGTCGGTAATGTGGTTCTCATATTTTCACATGATGGCATGATAGATGCGGTGTGTTGGGCGGGATTGATATTTTCATGTGTAAGGGCACGGTTCAATGTTGAAGGGAGGGTCATGAATTCTTAGACAACATAGACGGTTTTAAATGACTAGATGAATGCTATTACTACTTGGTATTGCCTGAGAATACTGCGCATTTCAAAGGACGCCTTGTGTTTTGACTTACGGATGCTTCATTGGTATTGCAGTACTCGCCTAGTTGATCGACTGCTGATGTTCGGATTTTTCTATGTGGCCCGGAAGAATTATGGAAGTATTTCTCGTACAATGATTATGTATGAAGGATGTGTCAGTCACTTGAGTGGTGGAGATGGGATCAGATCTGGTGATTCTTTTGCATTCTGGTGGTTTGGAGACTAGGAGTCTGAGAGGGAGATTGTTCCTTGGTTGCGGACTATAAAGGTATGGCCAAATTCAGATATCTAATAATAGGTGTTATGGTTAGGCCATTGAGGACTTTGGAGGGTTATTTATCTATCTATGGATAGTCGAAGTCGATTTGGAGGCCCATTGGTAGGCCAATGAAGACGCGTATTTTACACCGGGTAGAATTTATTGACTTAGCATTGTAATTGTTGAGGGGTGTGTCATTCAGTTGGAGTTGAGCTTGTTCGCGTTCCGATATGTTCTATGTGTTACTCTTCTATGCTATAATGGGTTGTGATTTGTTGGTTATACGCACACTAGATGCATTTCTGCTTTGAACGAGAAGGTTATTGAGGTGTTGATTGGCTAGTTGCACCATGATTATGGTCTTTCCTATTGATGGTATATCGTGCTATCCATTTCCTCATGATTATGGTCATGCACTTCGTTAATTTGATGTCGAATTGCGTGTAGTTGTTGATTTTGAGCATGGCAGCTTGAGGTATTTTATCTAGACCAGTATTTGGATGGGTTACGCATTGCAGTAAGGCTATGTCGGGATATGATCCTTTGTGTTAAATTTGTTTGTCTTGGTTCTACTAAGTATGATGGGTTCGTAGCATTGGGGTTGTTGTGGTGCTTGTTGAGCTTGTGGGACGGTTCTCTCATTTGAGTCATTTTTCATTTTTGGGTGCATTTGATTTGTTGCGTATTGGTGCATGGATTGCACGGTTTGTGGCTTAAAGTTATATTGGTGTGGCATGTCAGTAGAGTGGTTGTATTTGATGGTATGAGGTCGTTGGACCTAGAACGGTTGCTATCAGATTTGATTGTGGTATATTTGGAAAGATAATGTCACTGATCGGCCTAGAAATTGGCTATAGTTCTTGTCAAGGAGGGAGAGCTCCACGAATTGTTGATCTGATAAGTGGTTATGAGTTCTGCGTGCTTCTTTCATCATCGGCAGTGTACGAAGGTTTTGAACGAGGTTTTATTTGATATGAGGTTTACCACCGATATCGGGTTTGTTTTTAAGCATCTACGGTGATTAAAACCCTTTGCTACGAGTATGCGAATTACGTGGTATATCATGTGATTTCATCTTGGGTTATGGTTATGGCTTGATGCAGCTTGTTCAGACTTATACAGGGTGTAGGCGCGAGATTCGGGTCTGGTAATGGATTTCGGATGTTGGACATTGGGTTCTAAGGTTTATGGACTAAGATTGAAGTAATGATCTTCAGTTATGTTGTGTTGTCAAGCTTACATGGGCTGGGGTGACATGGGATCACCCCCAGGTATGTGCATGGTGAGGGTATACGGCGATTTGATAGCTTTAGAATGACTCTTGGCACGTTCGAGGACGAACGTATGTTTAAGTGAGGGAGAATGTAATGACCCGACCGGCCGTTTTAAGCATTTGCATTCCGTTCAACTATTTGAAGTCTTGAGTAGCCCCGTATGATGTTTTATGACTTGCGTGAATCGTCGGTTTTGGTTTTCAAGTGATTCAGAATTAAATTGGAAGAATGATTCTCAACTAGGAAGCTTTAAGTTGGAGGAGTTGACCAAGTTTGACTTCTTAGTATTTGACCTCGGATCGGAGTTTTAACGGTTCTGTTAGGTTCGGATGGTGGTTTTGGACTTGTGCGCATGCCCGAATTTGTATTTGGATGCTCCTAGAAAGTTTCGACACTAATGAGCGAAAGCTGGAAATTTGAAGGATTGGAATGTTTATAAGTTTGACCGTGAGCTGACTTTGATGATATCGAGTTCGGATTATGATTCTGAGAATTTGCAAAGCTTTTTTATATCAATTGGGACTTATGTGCAACATTTGAGTTCATTCCGAGTTGATTTGATATGGTTCGGCACGAGTTTTGGAAGTTCAAAGTTCATTATGTTCGATTTGAGGTGCGATTCGTGGTTTTGATATTGTTATGCATGATTTGAGACCTCGGATAAGTCCTTGATATGTTATGGGACTTGTTGGTATGTCCGGACGGGGTCCCGAGGGGCTAGAGTGAGTTTCGGATATGTCTGGGTTATGTTGCACTCGTTTGTTTTTTTTTAATGTTTCGACGTCATTTCTCTATGCATAAATGGTACCACATTGCGCAAAAGAGGTCCAATTTCTATTTTGATTGAAGCATTATATCCGTATCGTAATTGCGGAGCCATAGCAAAGAGAATCGTCGAATTTGGACATCGTATGAGAAATTTATGGTCATTTTACTAAGAATTAGGTTGCTAGATTTTTCAGATTACTTACAAAATTGTCACTGAATTCATATTTAAAAATCTGCATTATTGCCAAATATTAAAACCAACATATCTCATTCATTATAAGGTCAAATGAAGTGATTCAAAAATCCTAACTTGACGGGAATTTCACACGAAATCCATTGGAGGCATCAAAAGCTAGTTTCGGGATTGTTTGGCACAAGAACTGAGGCAGAACAGCTAGGCAGAAGCATATAATATCGAGAGTTTGTTCATTTGATAATATTTTGAGTTGGGGAGCTCAGATTTGGGTGATTTGTGAGGTGATTCTTACCACATGAATTGGGGTAAGTATTTTCTATTCGATTTTGATTATATTTCATGAATCTATCTTCGGTTTTTGCATTTCGTTAATGATTTGAAAAGAGAAATTTGGGATTTTTGTCTAAAATTTCATAAAGTGAATTTTTGAGTTTTGAACATCGATTCGAAGTTGGATTTGAGTAAAACTAGTATAGTTGGACTCGTAATTGAATGGGTTATCGGATTTTGTGAGTTTTGTGTCCGAGGTGCGGGCCCGGGTTTGACCTTTTGGTTGACTTTAGGCTTTTGATTAAAGATTCGACCTTTATTGATTGAGATTGTTTCCTTTGTCATTATTTGATATTATTGAGTTGTTTTGGCTATTTTTAAACTGTTGGGAGGTCGGTACGCGCGAGATGGTATTTTTAGAGTATTGTTTGGCTTGCTCGGTATTGGATTCGACTTGTTCGAGGTAAGTAACACTTCTAAACTTGGTGCTGAGGGTATGAACCTCTGAATAAACGTATTATGTGTTTGGTGTTGAGCTAAAGCACATACTAAGTGACGGACGTGTGGGCGTTCACCATGTGAATTATGACTCGGTTGATTTTGTGGTACTGTATAGTTGCCTAATCTTATTTTATCCATAAAATTTCTACGTGCTAGGGTAATTGAGATGTGATCAATGTTAGAAATCATATTTAGGCCACATGCTTATCCTGTTGGGACTCACAGAGGTCATTTTTATTGTTGAGGTATTTGCTTAAATTGCAATTATATACTCAGTCACATTCATCATTTGCATACATATCTTAGTCTGTGTTATCGTTTGTTTGCACATTATGTTATCATTGTTTGGGATGTTTGGCATGAGATTTGTGAGTCCGAGAGACTGGAGATATTGATGACTGGGTTGGGGGAAAAAGGCATTGATGGGATCGGGCTGCATGCCGCAACATGCCACATTAGCTTTATATGTATTATTATTATATGGATCGGGTTGCACGCCACAGTAGGCCCTATGAGCTTTATATATATTATTGATGGGATCGGGATGCACGCCGCAGCAGACCATGATGGCTTATATTAGCGCTTGGGCAGGATCCGCCCCTCCGGAGTCTGACATACCAGCAGTGAGCGCAGTATTTATTGATTCATGATGGGATCGAGTTCTGCACCGCAGCAGGTACCGTACAGTGCTGAGTGACTAAATGTGCTAAGTGATTGAGTGTGATGAGTGGGGGTGTGAGACAGTAATGTTGCGTATTCTGAGAGTGTGAGTACATGAGTTCATCACTATGACGCATTACATTTGACATGTATACTTGACATACAGACATAGAGATGCATTTCCTCATGTATGGTATTGAGACATTCATGACTTCACATGCACATTGACATTTAGGCATAAAGAGGTACTTTCCTCATGCCATTTGAGATTGAAATATTCTTATCTGTTGTTGAAAGGTTTGGAAAAAATCACAATTTTTCTGATACTCACATTTCGGTAATTTCGGTAAAAGATTTGAATTTTTACTGTTATACATGTAAAGCAAGCCTATTTTCCGTAACTATGAACGAGCTGAGCATCATATCTTTGAGTTATTACTTGCACTGCTTTATTTATATTGTTAGAGTTGTTACTGGCTGTTGGTGTTAGATCCTGACCGTTGTTCAAGCTCGTCACTACTTTCAACCTAAGGTTAGGTTTGTTACTTATTGAGTACATGGGGTCGGTTGTACTCATACTACACTTTTTCACCTTGCGTGCAGATTTTGGAGTTGATATTGATTTGTATGGCGGAAGCTGGCTGTGAAAATGAACTTGTGTTTCCGGTGATAGCTGCTTGTTGTTCATAGTAGCTTTAGATTTATAAAAATCTGTTTATGTATATTTCAAACAGATGGGATATTTATTTTATACTAGCTTTGTAAACTCTAAATCTTAGAAACTTATGATTTATACTATCAGTCCTTGGGAAGTGTATTAAAGTTCAGTTATTTCATCATTTACTTTCTCGATAAATCTCATTGAATTGGATTGTTGATAATTGGCTTACCTAGCGGGTTGGGTTAGGTGCCATCACGATTAGTTGAATTTCGGTTCTTTATCAGGTGACAATAATCTATACTTACTTGATGTGATTGCTTCATTCGAAGAATCATGCATGTTAACATAACTGGTAATAAGGATAAATTAATCATTCAATAGTCAGCTTCTTTATGGCATGAGAGATTAGGTTATATCTCTAAAGGAGAATTAAGAAACTTCTGTCCAATAATATTTTTTATCCCCTTAATTTATCAGAATTTTTATTCCACTAGTAAGGCTACGTTTTCCAATAATATGAGAGATTCCTTGAGCATGTTGAGTTTTGGGGAGGGGGAGAGTTAAGGATTTTGTCTGTGAAAAGGAACATATTGATATTTCTCTTATTGTTATTTCCAATGTTGAGGAACAATTTTCTATACCTGTCATTATTCAAGAAGCAAATTCGGATCAAAGATAATATTATTCTACCCGTCCTTCAAGCAGTAGTTCCCAAAGAGCAAACTCTAAAACCTCAAGAATAAATTTCAATAAAGAAATTCGTCTATGGACTTAAGAAAGTATCTCATTAATAGTATTACTAATTTCACCAAATTATTGTCTCATTTGGTTTCGATATAAATCTTGTTATTTATTGTGTATACCACAAGTTTAGTGAAAGTAAGTATATTTTTTTATTGTCTAATGTATGATCAACTTTGTATGTGTCTGAATATCTCATTTAATTTAGGAATGTTGCACAGATATTTAAATAATTTATAAACTTATCTTTTAAAAGCAGCTTAAAGGTTCAAAAGGTAATTACAGAGAACAAATATTGTATGCTCACATAAAGAAAGTCAAAAAGGTTAAAGATAATCAGGTATTCGGATATCGACTTCACAAAATGCTGATATAATATGACATAATTGGTTGATGAGCTATATAAGGAAGAGTGTTAA
This sequence comes from Nicotiana otophora, assembly GCA_000715115.1. NCBI lineage: Eukaryota > Viridiplantae > Streptophyta > Magnoliopsida > Solanales > Solanaceae > Nicotiana > Nicotiana otophora. The sequence goes on along the minus strand of AWOL01S0049109.1, from coordinate 4,425 downwards.
ACAAACACTCATAGCTCTTTTCACCATGACAGTTAATTTATAACATATTATGTAGCATCTGATATGGAATATGATTGCAGAATTTTCTCATTGGATGCGAATATATGGATAAAGTTGAAAGGACACTTAAAGTTATTTTGTGACAATAAGCTAGCAGTCTTGTATTCCAATAACAACAGGAGTTCGATAAAGTCAAAGCACATTGACATAAAATTTCTGGTTGTTAAAAAAAAAGAGTTCGGAGTGATTAGGTGTCTATAAAAAATATTGTTACAAACTCCATAGTTGTGGATCTATTTACTAAGGGACTACCACCCAAGGTCTTTCATGGGCACACTGCTCGTGTCATGTCATTTAAGAATATTTAGTTTCAGTGGGAGTTTATAACTATTTAAATATTCTTTAAAGACACAATTTAGCTTTAAGTTTAAGGTTTCACGTTATGGTTTCGGTAAGGATATTTGAGATTATTTCTGCATAAATAAAGTATTCAATTCATTTTTCACTCTGATTTGTTTTTCAGTTGAACCAATTGAAAATATGCATGCTTGGACCACATTGCATGTAATTTTTATGCTTCACATCCATACTTGATCTATGTCATTTGGTTATGTTGATTTTCGTGATTTAGGAATATGTAGTTATAATAAATATAACAAAAGTCGTCTTGGTCCAATATTGGCATGATTGATGGACGAGATTGTTCGAAGGTACTTTGATTTTTGATAGCAAATATTTTTGAGCTCATAAAGTGAAATACAAAGTGAAATACAATTATAAAGTTATATGTACGTATATATGTGTCGTCCAAGTGGGAGATTATGAGAGTTTATGGACTTGCAGATATATTTTGTATTAAGAATAATTGTATGTTGGTTGCTATCGTTAAAAGGTTAAACCCAAAGTAAACATGATCTGCTAAGGTTTAAAGTTAAATGGGTCTGTAAGACATCATATAAAGTATGGGATCTTACGTGTAGATACCCGAATGTAACTTCTAATTTAATGATGAGCTAAATTAGAATTACATAAAGCATGTGCAACTACAAATGGGTTATGGTCCCCAAATGAGTTTTCTTTAGAGCCACCCATTTCTTGGTTTGGAAGATCAATAACTTGCAAGACGAAAGATTTCATCGTCTTGCGTGGATTCAGGTACGCTTTCGCATCTAGTATTTATTCTTGATGATTTGACATGATAGTTTTTGGATTAGAGATATGGTGTTAACTCTAAAGTAATTTGGTTCTAATAGGGCGACCACACAATCTCTCGCACACGGTTCCCTCCAATGGATATATCCGAGGCTTAGTTAGCACTTAGCGTCATCCTTATGGGAAAAGACCCAACGAAACATATCTCGTTTACGCATATTAAAAAAAATGAAAGGTACAATCTTTTATTTATCTTTTCAGAATGATAGATACATCGATATAGTGCATTAGCATGTAAAGAACTGACATTAAAACCGGTATGATTATTATAGCTCTTTGGATTATTAAACAAAACTACTTCGGCAGCATGCCAAAGACACCCAATTACAAATTTATAACACAGCATAAAGCTTACAAGAAAGGAAGGTACAAATGGACTATAAGTCTCTGGTCCATACAAGATTACCGCCTGTGAAATGATCAATTCACCTGTAGCTTCGGTAATTAGGAGTATACATGCAACTCTCAGCATACTTCACCAAATTTGCAGGTCGAGGGAGACGTGTTGCCACACCTGGGGTACAATTGATCCAATTCATAAACCAAATTGTTTAATGTTATGTTAAACAAAACAAGAAAAAAGGAAAAGAAATATACTCACCAAGTTCATACGCTTTAGTAGCAACACTAGCAGCTATGTGAGCTGAGATCTTTCTGATATCAGCAAAAGGAGGGTATATCATTCCCTTGGCAAAATGTTCCTCAGTTACTTGAGCAGCCAAAGCTTCCGCTGTTCATAGAAATTATGAATTAGTTCTTAAACATGCTGTTTACCTTATAGTAGTGCTGAAATGTTATGGCACCGAATTGAGAAGATATGAAGACTTTAGCTAAAGAAACCCAACAGAAAATCATCACTTTGTTGTACTTACAAGCTGCTAAAAGCATGTCATCATGCACGCGGATTGTACCAGACATGACCAACCCAAAACCAAATCCAGGGAATATGTAACAGTTGTTTGCCTGTAGCGCAAGGAGAGAATAAAATCAGGAACCATTCCATTTTGAACTGACTATAACACACAAAGCATATGCATAAACAAAACCTGGCCAGGAATGTTGAGTTTGCCATTGTATTCAAAAGAAGGGAATGGACTTCCACTGGCAAAAACAGCGCGACCCTTTAAAAAAAGAAATTGACAAGCCAGTCAGCGCCATGAATGTGGCCAAATTGAGCACAACTATATCTGGATACAAATTGCCTCTCATTGATTCTTCATACCTCACTCCAAGTATAAGCTTCTTCAGCTGTACATTCAGCTTGTGAGGTTGGGTTTGAGAGAGCCATGACAAGAGGTCTCTGGAAATTATTTATTGTCCTGTTAGCTCAAGAAATAAAATAAAATAAAAAAATTGCTGGTGAAAAGAGATGAAGCTGGTAAATGGATTACCTCATTTGTGGAGGCCATGGCCTCAATAACTTCCTTTGTAAATGTTCTTCCAACTCCAGATGTCCCAATTAAGACGGTTGGCTTAATGGCCTAAATAAGTTTTGAAGCAAGGAGAGTTAATAAATCATAGAAAACGAGTTTTCAAGATGGAAATCCACAGTGGGGATGTCATCACACCTTAACAGCATCTAGGAGATTGTTAACAGGTTCGTGTTCATGAGCCCAAGGCTTCTTGAAGGATTGAAGTGTTTCCTTGCGACCACCAACAATAAGACCCTGTACATGATCACTCAGTTAGCCGGATTATGTATATAGAAGAACCGATTTCCACATCTATGACAAATAAAATATAAGATGAAAACTGAAGAGGGACTAGCTCTTCAGAGACTGATCGTAGATCGTATATTTTTCTACCTTTGAATCCACAAGCCAGATCTTTTTTCGTGTCTCCTCCACGGGATATTTTGTCTGCAGGCAAAAATATAGAAATTTATTACGTGCCATTTATTGAACTTGAACAAATCTTCGTTCTACAGTCTGTACAAATAACCCAATCTGGTACCTTCTTTGAAATTTCAAGTGCTATGAGTTCTGCAATACCAGTCCCAGCCTGCAATCATGAAGAGATTAAAATGACTGCCAATTAACATAGCTGCCATTTGGCTTTGAGATCCTTTTTAATAGATCACAATACATGCATCGCAACTTTGACAGTTAAACAAGCAGAACCAGAATACAATTATGATGACACACGCATCTTAATTTCGTTTTGGTAAAGTTGATAAGAAAAGGAGTTGAAAGAGATTTAAAGATTCTCATGTAAAACATAAACAACTTTTTAATCTAAAAGGAGCCTGAAGCATTGAATAAGAGGGGTGTAGCGGAAAGCTGTTCCCCTTTAAATCATCATGGAACCTGTTACCAGTTGAAAACATTCTTTACACCATTCAGTTTGTAAATCTTGTTCAGCGAAAATAACCCAAGTAGAAGGCACGGCGAATTTATTAAAAAGATAGAAACTAACTTCTCCTGCTCCGAGGAACAAGAATGTATGATCAGCTAATGAGCGTCCAAGAAGCTTAAGGGAAGCAATAAGCCCCGCAAGCACCACAGAAGCTGTCCCCTGCAATAGTGGGATCAATGATCAGAAATGAACATAAAAACTTCATGAGAATAGCCATGCGACATATAGCATACCTGTATATCATCATTGAAGACCAAATGAGTGGTACCATATTTAGCCAACAGCTCAAAAGCATTGTGGTTTGCAAAATCTTCAAACTGAGGATAAAATAATAAACTTCAGGTTCAGGCTTTACATGGCAAAAAGGTCATGAACCATTCATGATGCAGTGTTGGATATGTTTCAAATTATTTACCTGTACGAGAATTTNCAAACAAATTATTCATATTTCAGTTGAATTTACTTTCATGTGGAAGCAGTAAATACAACTTTAATCCGCAAATTCCATACTTTTCTTTCAAGCTGATGTATAAACCCTGAGGACGCTTAAAAATGCTTCCATACTTTTGGCACGCCTCACCAACAGTTGGAGTGTAAACAATTGGAAGTAACTCTTCCACATTATCGATAAGAAGCTTGTAAAACAACCTTTCATTTCTTTCCTGCAAATTACAACCAGAAAAATAGAGGGAACAGTAAGCAAGAAGAGCATGGAAATAAGAGTGAAGTGAAGATAGCTGGTATTGGCCATAGAACTATATATTTCCTTTCCTGGTTTCAGATGAAAATCAGAACAACACACATTTCAAATGATACCTCTAATTCCATCATGGCGACATATTTGTGCAGAGGGACATC